>JAIXND010000773.1:22812883-22832067 GCA_023646645.1 Varanus salvator macromaculatus | reverse complement strand
AGAGAGAGAGAGAGAGAGAGAGAGAGAGAGAGAGAGAGAGAGAGAGACTCAGAAATTGCAGTTGGTCCAAAATGCAGTAGCCAGACTCCTAACTATTGTGCAAACTTTGTTGACTTCATTGATAGCCATCTTAATTGGCTATTAATAGGGATGTGTGAGGAATCTGTTTTGGGGGTAGGAATCCTGAATCTCTGGGCTTCAGCCCTCTTTTCTGCAGCGGTGAGTCCAAGTTCCTGGTGTGTGTGTGCCCAGCGTTTGCAGGCAGTTTCCAGAACTGGAGCCCTGAGTGGCTGCTAGCAAGCAGCATCCCTCTTCTGCATCACGTGCAACAACCTTGGCTTGGGTTGCTACACTTGATGTGGAAGTGCCAGTTGCACAACCTCCTCCATAAGAATTTGCAGAGGTCCTCTCAGTTCGGCTGGCTTCCTAAGACTGGCCAAGCCCAAAGGGGAGTCCATGAGCACTGGAGGGACCGATTTCATGGAGCTTCATTGCAATCCTAGCTACCAGTGTGTTTGTGAACCCAGGTCAATATCCTGATGCTTTTCTTTAAAGTTCAAACTAGATGCGACCACAATTACAGGAGGACCCTTAGTTCAGAATGTGCCTACTTATGCAACAATTGCATAGTCTTGAAACCTTCAACAACAAGAGTCGGCTACTACAGCTCCTTACATTCAAATGACAAGCAAGAATTCCTGGGAAGCCAATGTATGTAACACAACACAACACTAATTATAATAATTATAATATATTATATAATATGTAATTACACTAAGCATCACACCAAAACAAAACACTGGAATATCAAAGTATTTGTCCAGGATGTTAGCAATTCCAAGTGGGCGCCACCTTTCTTAAGATAACACAGTGGATCAAAGCATAAAGTTCTGTAAAGATTAAGGGAACTTTGAACAGAAGAATGGCATTCTTAGAAGGTGCACAGCACAATTGTCTCCAGTTATTCATCTGAGGTTTTTTGATTTTGCCCATCTCCAAGGACAAAGCTAAAGGACAGCTTTAAATGAAAGAGACCTTTAGGAATACAAAAACATGGCATGGGCAGATTCATCATTCATTGTGCCATGTGACAAAGAGAGACTGAATACAGGCCACTAAAGGATGGGAAAGGGGCCCATGGTAATAAGCCAAATTGGTGCATTGAATACAGAGGGCTTTGTTCACCATGCCATGTATTACAGACCGGATACCAAAACTATCTACATAGTCCACAGTGGACCCAGACTTAGTCACATTCTGAGTAGACCCCTGCAAATAAATTGGTCTACTCTTGAGTATGACAAGGTTCCATTGACATCAGTGGGTTTACTCTAATTAAGTTTAAATCTGGATCCAATCTGGATCCTTTCATTTGAAATATTTCTACAGACGTTGCCATCACATTTGCCAAAAGCAAATGTCTTGGGGAGATTTAGGGTCAAGCCAATGTTTTAGTGGGCATATTTAAAAAGAAAAAATGCATCTGCAAACTGGCAATTTTGAGAAGAAAAAGCAGCCATGTGGTCTGCTCTAGAACCGACTCACTATCTGGATCAGGGTGATGAAACCCACAGAGATGCACCTATTTTGCCTGGAAGGCATGGTTTCCTGGAGGTAAAAAGCAGCCAGCAGGGGCTCTTTTCAACAAGAATGTGTCACTGGGCCCCAGGCCAGGCTGAGAGCATGTTTATGGTTGAAGCCCCAACACTGCTTTTCCTTCAACTGAAAATGGCCAGTTCCAGCATGTTTTTTAAGTGTGTGAAAGGCAGTGAGCAGGTTCATAAAACAAGCATGGTGGCTTCTTGCACAGAATGATTTGTCATGTAATCCCTTTTGTGGTATCTCAGCATGGTGCATTTGGTGTTTGGAAACTGTAAGAAAAAATGGTCTGTTCTGTGGTTGCTGTGTTTTACCATGGTTTCTCTGATTGTCTGAATTTGCCATTGTGGTTACCATGGTGCTACCACAGAATCCCTTGGAAAGAGTGGCAGCTGCTGCAGGAGTGCCTTCAGCCATCTATCATGGGACTGAATTTCAGGCATGGTGGCTGATGGGATACAAGCCAACAGTGGGAAGACTGAGTGAGGAGGGTGGAAACCACACTAGCTTAGGAACCACTTCCTTGTCTGTCATGTACATCCAAACGAAAAAGCATGTGCTGTGGGAAACCACACTGGGTTGCTTGTCTTGTTGTGTGAATCTAGCCAAACTTTGCAGGTTGGCCCTTAGCTTTTTCTTGGGCAAAACATTCAAATAATTTCAAGGAGCCAAAGAGCTTTTGATAAGTCCAGCATATCCTTAAGTTGCTACAGAGTTCACTCACAGTGGAATTTCAATATGATTTCAGAAGTGTCTACTTGTACCAAAGAGTCAAAGACTTACAGACAGGATTAGCTTTAATATAGCTATGCAAATTCCCCAAAAGAGTCCTGCACATTCCTTTTCACAATACTGTTTAGTGACATTGATGTTGCACAAGGAACTGATGCGTTTTTGTGTCTGGGAAGACCTTAGTTCAATTCTCACCCCAGGCATTAACTTACTATGAGGTCTTCAGCAAGCAACTTCAGCAGGAGTGGGAAACACTTTGAAAATCTGAATGGATATAGATGCATCACACAGAGAAAACCATGTGTGCAACAGAGTAATAAAATAACCAGGGATAAATACGTTCAGCCAACCAATCTAAACGAGGTCTCTGTTTTAGCCAAGTAGCATCTCATTATCACAGGCCAAACCCTCTCTCAAGCAGTTCTCCAAATCCCACAGCTCTGACTTTCTCCCTTCTAGGAGGCTGGCTGGCTGCCTTCTCCTCTCTGCATTCCCGTCACTGGCTTATTCTTTTTATCTTAGAAGTAACTATTTCTCCATGTACTACCAGTCAGGAGATTGGGAACAGTTTCTTGTTCACCTTTACCCTAAGTTCTTTTTTCTACGCTCCTCCTCTGACCTTCATTTGAGCTTCTTCAGACTTTGTTTCTACTTTGCTTCTGCAGAAATATTGGTTCCATATCTAACTAAACTTTTGACTAGAGCTGACTGCAACCTTTGGCTTTCTGAGCAGACATCCAGTCTCCTCAAATCCAATAAACTTTTCACAATACTGATCCTGTACTGCAAGTACAAAAACAGAGGATAGTATTTTTCATCACAATAAATCCTTCCCTTCATCTCAAAAAGAGAATGTCGCACTACCGGCGTAGGGTGAGCACAGCAGTCGCATGATCTGTGCAGCAGGCAGTCTACTGGAGATTCCCAAGGCCATCTGGACTGGGATGATTGCAGGCATCTTAGAAACATAGGAACAGAGAGTCTGAAGAGGCCTCCTTGCCATCTAGTCTGACCCCCAGCTCCAGCTGGCTGCACTCATGTAACCCCCATTCCATATCCTAGGAGTCCTAACCATCAAGAAGTACTTCCTGACGTTCAACCTGAAACCCATTTCCTTGAGCTTTGCCCCATTGGAATGTGTCCTGCCCTCCACTGCAGGGAAGAGCAGGTCATGGCCCTCCTCCACATCACATCCTCCCACATGCCTAGAAGTCACGAAAAGATGCCCCTGGAGTCTCCTCTTCTCCAGGCTGAAAAGACCCAGTTCCATCAATCTCTCCTCATATGTCATCCCTCCCAACCTGGCTACCATTCTTGTGACCCTGTGCTGAACCAATTCTAACCTAGCTATGTTTCTCCTATAATGTGGAGCCCCAGAATTGGATTCAGTACTCCAGTTGTGGGCACACCAGAGTACTGTAGAGCAGGATCAACACCTCACTAGATCTGGAAGCCACACGTCTGGCTATGCATCCAAGGGTGGTGTTTGCCTTCTTAACTGGTGCATCACACTGCTGGCTCATGTTCAGCCTGCTCTCAACAAGTACCCCAAGATTCCTTTCAGAAGTGCTGCTCTCCAGCCATTTGCTCCCTACCTTGTACCTCTGACATCTATTCCTGTGTCCCAAGTGCAAGACTTTGCACTTATCCACATTGAATGTCATCTTGTTGTCCCCCACCCACTTCCACAGCCTGTCCAGATCCTTCTGGATCTGGATGTCCTGCTCTTCAATTGCAGCCACTTCCCCCTCTTTGGTGTTTTTCATAAATTTTGTCAGCAGACTGGTTACCGCCTCCTTCAGGTCATTGATAAAGAGGTTGGAAAGAATCGGTCCCAGAACTGAGCCCTGGGGAACTCTGTTCATCACCGGCTGCCATCCCGATGATTCCTCACCGACAGTCACCCTCTGCTTGCAGTCTGTCAACCTAATCCATTGGACAGTGCATCAATCTATCTCAAACCAAAACTATTTCTCAATCAGGATATCATAGGACACTGTCGCAGGCCATGTTGAAATCCAGGGAAACCACATCCACTGCATCCCCTCCATCTAGCCACCTTGAGACCTTATTCCACAAAGTTCATCTGGCAGGATCTGTTTGTACAGAATCTGTGCTGCATGGCTGCCAACCTCCCATCCCTATGTAGGGTTTCCACAGCTTTCCCTATTATGAGCCATTCCATCATTCGTATCATGGATGTAAGGCTAAGTGACCTTTAGTTCCCCATATCCCCTCCAGCTGAAGATTGGAATTACTTACATCACCCTCCAGTCCTCTGGAACTTCTCCTGTTTTCCACAAGGTCTCAAAAATTAAGGCCAACAGATATTTATTATTTATTATTTATTTAAAAAAATAATATGAGATATGAGAGTACCCTGACAATTCCCGAAGTACCCTCAAGTGTAGCCCATCAAGGCCTGGCACCTTTGTAACACTGATGGCCCTGAGTTGCTGCTCGACTTCTAGGGAGGTGACTCCAATCTGTGCTCCCATAACCCAAACCTCATCTAGTTGTTGTCCCCCACCCCCAGGTAGATCTCCCCCTACCAACTGGGTGGAAAACACAGAAGCAAAATAATCATTTAACATCTGTGCCTGCTCCCTTACATCAGTTACCAGGTCCCCTCCCTCCCTTTTAAGTGGTCCCACTGCCTGTCTCCCCTTCCCCGTACATAGAGTGGAAGAAGAATAGAGACAAAGGTAACCACTGCTCTCCTCCTGCTCATTGGAGCAGGAAGGAAGGAGAGTGAGGTGCTTCTGAGATACCTCATAACTTGGTGGTGTTGGCCTCTTCCCCTCCTTCTCCCCAACCCCTAAACACCTTCCCCCAGGTCAATTTTCTGACCTTAGAGCAGCCAATGCAGTTCTTCCCATTGAGGCAGGGAGATCCAAGTGCCAACTCCCAATTCCAAGATCAGAGACCTTTTCCTACTGAGGATTTTGGAATCTGAAAAATCCTATGGCTTCCTAGATGCTGTCTAGAACACTAGGATTGCTTATTCTGCCAGTTTCCCCCTTAATGCAGCTTTCCTTTTAAGGTGGCCCATCTCCTTTCCACCTGTAATCACTGTGTAGCAGAAAGACATTTCAGAAGTTGTAGCTTGCATGAGGCCATTGTACTTCGGGCACATCATGAGAAGTTATCAGCATCTGGGATGTGGGTTGCTGACTCACCAATATGGGCACCCGGACCCAGACAACTAGGCTAACATCGAAGCTCCAGTGCCAGCCAAATCCAAGTCTTTCTCCAACAGTCCAAAGTCAGCAGCAGGAGTAGACAGAGGAACAAGGCAAGTTTATTCCAATAGGTCAAAGCATAGTCAAGCAGGCCCAGGTCAGAAACCAAGGAAGCAACACAAACAGGAGCAGGCCTGGAACAGGGTCAGGAAACAGGCAAAGCAAGAACAGGAGCTGGATCAAGAGCAGGGTTCAGGCAGCCACAAGCAAGAAGCATCTTAGCAAGTCAAGAAATGTTCATTACCAAGGCAGCTTCTGGAGGGAAGAATCAGTTCTTATACACTTCTTCCTTCAGGGCTCCCAGGTGGTGTTCATGAGGGCCTTGGCAGCAGCACCTCCTTGTGGGAGTGATCCTGCATCTAGCAGGTCTGTTATCCCAGTGCTCAGCCAACAGATGGAGTTCTGAAGCTGCCTTGGATCCTGATCGAAGGCAAAACTCCCTGAAGATGACAATCGTGTTGGGGAACATCAAAGACAGAAGAAATAAAAGAAGGCCAAATATGAGACAGATTGACTCCACCAGGGAAGCCACAGACTGGAATTTGGAGGAGGTGAGCAGGGCTGACAAGATAGGCCATTTTGGAGGGGTTTCATTCACAGGGTTGCCATAAGTCAGAGACAACTTGATGGCACATAACAATGACGACAAAGCCTGCATGACAAGATACTTACTGGTAAATCCAGCCTTCTGAACTGCTAGGCTGTTACACATTGGCTTGACTGCCTTCTACTTCCCTAATGGTTCACAATGTATCTGCTTTGCTTTTCTTTTTAACAGCTTTCAGGCTAATCATTTCACCTGCCTTAGGCCTCACAAAAACCTCTTTCTCGCTTTCTCTGTCTTTTTCTCTCTCTCATCCTCTTCCATACCTGCTTTACTCACATCACATTCAGGTTTTCTCCAGCTAGATATACTGACCTCCCAGTTCCAGTCTGAGCGTCTGAATGGGGTTTTTATGCTGTCATTCCTGTCCTGTCCTTTCGGTTCATTCACTGGCGCATGGAGATAGTCCTCCATCTGGCTTGACACTCAGCCAGCATTGTTCTTGCCTGCCTGTCTACATTCTTATCCTGCCCCAGCTCTGCCTAATTTCTATTCAAGCCCTCCCATAAATACTGAAAAGAATCATTTGGTCCAGCAGAGGCTTCATGTGGCCAGAGTCTGAAAAGGTGCTGAATAAA
This sequence comes from Varanus salvator macromaculatus, assembly GCA_023646645.1. NCBI lineage: Eukaryota > Metazoa > Chordata > Lepidosauria > Squamata > Varanidae > Varanus > Varanus salvator. Next base: position 22,825,312 of record JAIXND010000773.1, on the reverse strand, counting down.
ATTCAAAACATGAAGTTAGTAATAATGAGGTTTTGACAGTGCTACTGATAGTCACTGTGCTTGAGAAACGGTTTTAAACAGATTGTCCCTTGGAGGAAATGTAACATTTTATTTCGACCTCAGTGCCATATAAGCAGTGCTAAAAATAACTTCGATTAAATGTTCCATCCAAAGAAAGATGAATCAAAGAATAATTAGACCACCTTTAGAAAAAAGTCAAGAATTTCCATTTGTGGGATGCATTGGTGATTGTATTTCATTTTGATTGCACTAAAGTAAAGTACCTTATTAGGGACCCAAAATTCATTGCATGATTAAATTAAAAACCTCTAAGCACTCCAATGGCCAAGTTTGTAAGATTGAAAGATCTGGAAGTTACAGTATCTAGCAGAAATGTGAAGTAATCAGAATGGATTATCCAACAATGTTATTGGCTGCTATTTCCCAGTGCAATTTATTCGGCAAAGGAATGACGCTTACCACGGACGGAAGCTATTTTTGTGTCTTCTGGATTCCGAGGGCATTTTTGTAGCCCAGCCTTGCCATAGCCTTCAGTTGCCTTTTAGTGTGCAGAAGCATTCTTTGCAAAATAGCCATGAGGAAAGAATACTTTTCACCAAGACGCTCTCATGGTCCATGAGGATGTGATTTTGGCCAAGCGCATGCATCAGTGCGAGAGGATGGGAACAGTGCTCATATAGTTCTTTGGCTATGGCTTTCATGAGTAAATATGGATCTGTTTCTGCAGAGGTTGAGATCCCAAGGTCCGGACTACTCTCCCTCTGGAGAACGGGTTCAAGAAGAGTGGTTGGGAGCGTGCGCAAAGACCTGCCTGTTCTGATTGCAGTGGCTTGCCTTAGAGTTGCGCTGTAAGTTCCTTGGCTTTAGTGTTAGCATCAAAATTTCACCGATGTGGGCATTTCCACCCCAAAACACTGATGTTATGCAAATATTGTCCTATTTTCAATCAAGACATCTTTCTCCCTGATGATTGGTGATGCTTGTTCATTTCTGAATTAATCAAATGGGCAAACCTACCCCATCCTAAATGAATTAATATCACAGTGCTGTGCATAATATGATGACTTCATCAGAAAGCAGTACATAAAATTAGGCCTGAGCTGGAAATAGGGTTCATTTGTGTTTTTCATGATGATGTTCATGTACAGGGTTTTCCCCCCTTCACAAAAAAGCATAAAAATGCACTGTCACCAAGAGGGCAGCGTAAGGAAGGAAGTGATTTGACTGTTTGCTCTTAGCGGTATCCTCAGGTGGCCAAAAACTGTAGACGACATGGTGGCATGACCTCACCACACTCGGCATAGGATGTCCGCATTGACTGACACTATCAAGCCATTCTGATTTACAATTGATGGACTGCCAGATGTTCTGATTTACAATTCCCATCAGCCCTTGCTAGCATAGCCAATTGCAACAGATGATGGGAGATGCAGGCCAAAACTTCTGGAAAGCCACAGGTTGCCCACTCCTGTGAGTTTCAGGCCTGACATTCTCAATGGCTGGCTCACTAGTATTGCCATGTATTTTGCTCCATATATGCACTGGAAGCTGGTGGCTCCCATGTCAGTTCAGTGTAGGACAGTGTCACTTCGGGGCCAATGTGTCCATGATTCAGGACCATGGACAGCACCATAAAGTTCAGCCCACAATCCAGCCCGGACGCACTGCATCACCAGCCTCCATTGCAGCTATGGGAGAAAGCATACCCAAAGGCCAGGTCCCCTGGAGATTGGGAATGCCAAGCTCGAACCTGCCTAGGACATATTTCCTGGTCATGCCACAGTCAAAGAGAGCAGCATCAACTAAGGTCAAAGCACACGCTATGTGTTTTGCACAGCTCCCTTTCTTGTTTTACTGTATTCTAATGCCGGGATGGGGGGCTCTGATGCCCATCAGGGCCAGGGCGCATAGAGAGGGAAGGTTTAATCCTTTCCTCTCCAGCTATTCTCTGCTTTTTTCTGAAAGTTAAAAAGGGAAAGTCTCTATTGACGGCTTCCCCCCTTTCCTTTACTGCTGCATATAGAGAGGATGGTGAATTTAGGGAGGGATGAAGCTGAGGAGGGAAGGGTTGACTCTCTTGTCTCAGTGCACAGCAGCCCCAATCTGGATTAGGGATCTGCCTACTGATATTACTGTAAAGAAAATGCTGTGCGGTGTAATTAACATGTAATTGGACTGCTGCAAAGATGGCTGGTGGAAAGTCCAGGTAGTGATGTCATCCAACTTGTCTGAACTAAAAGCGAGTGCCATGCTTGTTGCTGTTCCCTGGTATTAAGTTGCCTCAGGGTTATGGCAACCCTATGAATGAAGGCCTTTCAGACTGGCCCACCCCTGACAATCCTGCTCAGCTCTTGTAAACTCAAGGCTGTGTCTTCCTTAATGGAACTGAGCCATCCCGTATTTGCTCTCCCTCCTCTTCTTCTGCCTTTGCTTTTCCCTTGCATGACTTTCTTCCCAAGGGAGTCTTGCCTTCCCATGATGTGCTGAAAATATGACAGCTTCAGTTTTGCCACTTTTGCAAACCAATTTTATCCTAAGGGTAACTTCTTGTCCACAGTTTACATGTCAGGACAATCAAGTGCTGGGGAGCATTCATTTCTTGAAGGACCATCCATAGCTTCTTGTGATCCACATAGTAGAAGGCTTTGCTGTGGTTTATAAATCATAGACAGATCTTTTTCTGAAAACATTTGGCATACTCCAGCAGCCAACATATACTGTATGTGTGATCTGAGCTCCGGCGCCTGTTCCTTTTCAGAATCCAGCTGGAAGGTCAGATATTTTTCACCCCATACATTGTAAAATTCTTTATTGCGACATCTTGAGCATCACTTTGCTTGCCATGGTCCTACAGTTTCTGCACCCTTTTGCATCTCCCTTGCTGGGTTTGCAATGCATATTGAACATTTCCAGTCTGTGGACCGTTTTCCTTTGCTGACCTATTCTTGTTTCCACAGCTTGGAGTAGTGCTTTTGGTACCCTATCTGCTCCAGGTCCTTTAAGAGCAGTGACCACTTCATTTTCTAACATTGCAGGTCCTTCCTCAGGGTTGTATCATGCAGGATCATAGTAGCCATTGGTGCCTGACCAGAATGCTGAATTCAGTGCTCAGCTCATTTCCCCAGCTCCTATTCTAAAGGTGTTGTTACTTAGAACTGTGCTGCTCCCACAGCCCATTTTGGGTCAAGATTAAATGGGACTGGTATGGCTACTCAGGGTGAATCACCTTGTTCAACAGAATGTTCACCACCCACACCACAAATAAAATAAGATCAAGTTGCAAAGCACAGTTGGTGCTGCAGTTAGACTTCTCGAGGGGTGGGAGAACAATTTGCAGGGATTTATGCTGCTAACCGGATTTACAGAGCTTAGAATACTTTCTCTCTCTCTCTCTCTCTCTCTCTCTCTCTCTCTCTCTCTCTCTCACACACACACACACACACACACACACAGAGTTTTAAAATTCTAATGCAGAGCAGTTTTCCATAGACAGAGATTTGGCAAACAAACTCCATTTGATCTCTGTGAGTAGCTTAAAAGAGACTTAAAAGTGGAACTGGAAGGCTGTTCTTTTATAACACAAGAAATGGCAGCAGCTATAGTTCTAATCCATACATGGGGCATGGCTAAATATTTAGGGCAAGCCAGTGAAACTAACCTTTTCTTTCCTTTCTGAAAAGGATTTTTCTCCAAACTGCTGTGGCAGAGTGCATGGATTGCACTTTTTTAAACATAAAGGAGAATGTAAACATAATTGACTAGGTAGCTTGAACGGGTGGCTTAGTGTGTCCTCTGATTTTCTGTTGCCCTGCCAAGTCCCATCCAAATGTGCCCTTGACTGCCTGGGGCTTCTGGGGCAACTGGAAATAAACAACCTCAGTAGGGCTCAGGAGCAAGAAGCTCCTCCAGCCAGTCCGAGAGAAGGAACTAGCACTTCTGCTCATTTCAGAGCTTGCTCCTGGAAGCACGAAGTGGCTGCCCCGGCAGGGCCTGCTCATGCAGCAGGGTGGGTGGAGCACACTGCTTCTGCAGCACTATCAGCAGGGCACAAGAGATGCATGGCGGAATGAACGTCTCGTTGGGTTCTGCCCAAAGTGCAGTGCTACGCATAATTTGCCCTACAGATTCTTGGCCAGAATAAAGGATCCAGAATGTCTACACCCAAATGGATGAGGACATCCTCCAATGCCTAAAGGTGGAGCTCCTAGAAATGAATGTGTGGCACCTTCTCTGAAAAACGCCATTAGCATAATTCAGTTCTTGCTGCTTCCTTGAAATGTTCTTCCATGCATTTCTTTGATAGAAATTTCCGGTTTCACTCACTACAGACGAATGTTCTTACAAATCTGGCTTCAGGTCTTGATCAACTTTGCCTGCTGCCTGGGAATTCTCTTTCGCAGCCTGACTTCCCAGAGTTTATTCCAGTGTGGACAAGAAGAAGATGACCTCACAGCTGTCTGTCAATGTCTACTGGCATTTTCTGTGGCTTCTGGCGATCAAGGTGCTTCCAGTGAAATTCCTTGCAAGTTGCTTCCAGGCAGGAAGCTCCAAAGCTGTATTGAAAATTCACTTTGGAGCAGGCTGGGCTCAGCTCTCAGGGTCAGTGAAGTCTGTGAGACAAACTAAACTACCTGCAATTTGGGGCACGGCTGGGAAAAGGCAAATGCTAGTCCTGGCTTCTGACATGAGGGTCACCAAGACCAGGTCCAGTTTAGACGCATCTGACTGATATTCCTGTGTATGCTACTTTCCTTCCTCCCGTATCAGGGAATGGTGACATTTATCCATATGGGGGAAATAAAGCATGTGCCACTCAGGGCATTCACTTGGCAATGGGATAGAGAGGATAATGTGTACCTACTTCTCCAGTCCATGGGTGTCCCAGGCTGTGTTAGCAAGAACCCTTTGGGAGTGTAAGACAGTGTAGCTCTTGGGTGGTGTAGAAATGAATCAAATAAATGTATTTCTGTCCCCAGAATACACAGAGATATGTTGCTTATACTTATGTGCACACAAATATGTGAGTGCACACGCAGACTCTGTCCACTGCAATGGCCACCTGTCTGAAATTATCTCTTGTCCCTTTCCATGCATCCACATTACTGGCCAGAGAGAGCACTGAGGCAGTTAGATTGGCCATAGCCAAGCCAAGCAGACATCAAAAGTGTCTTTGAAGTGGCTAAATTTGGTTTCAAAGCCATACCAAGATTTAAAAGGCTGAGCCCTAGTTTGGGCTATGGGTAATTCTCCAGATGTTTGGGCCAACAACTCCTGTCTGCCCCAGCTTTCATGGCCAATGATAAAGCATGATGGGAATTATAGGCCAAACCATTTAGGGGGCTACAGATTGGCCACCCTGGCTAACTTAGAGGAAGCACAGCATTGTATGCTGAATGCCAGTTACTATTATGGTTAGTCCATGTTGCCAAGGGGAAGAGAATTTTTTCCAACATAAAATATGATAGCTGTCCAAATTTTTTAAATCTAGGCTCAAAAAATGTCATGCATTGGATTTAGTTTTAAAACATGTCACCAATGGACATCCCTTTAAAACAGAACACACATTTCTTACTTCCTTTTCTTGTTGTGATAAATAGTGGTAATCAAAATGTTGCACTAGAAGGAAGAACAGTTCTTATGATGCATGTCACTGGGAAATGAATGGCTAGTATTTTCAAAAAGCTTGGGGCCAAGGAATAGAAGCCTTCAAACGAGAAGTCTAATAATAGGGCTTTCAGGCGGGAGATATAATATGCTCTGAAAGGTTGGTAATGTGAGCCAAGATGAATATGTTGCATTCCAGCTTTTTGATGGCATCTTCGGGCAAAGCAAAAAGATACTGTTTTCAAAAACTGCATGCTATTTTTTCAAAGTTTCTGTTAAATGTTTGAAGGAACCCAAAGAACATGATAGCATAGTGATGTTTTTAAACCTATTTGTTAAAAACAGTCTATTTGTTCCCCATGCAGTACTGTCTTGTGGTTCCAGATAATATTGTAACAAATGTCTGAGACACATATTTATAAATTTGCTACATATGATAATAACAAATTAATCCCATTTGTTGCAAATGAGCTCAAGGTGGCATACAAGGGCATCTGGTTTTATTCTCTCAAGGTAGATTTGGGTAGATTAAAACTAAGTTCTTCATTCACCCCACTGGCCAGAGAACCTAATCTGAGCTTATCCAAGGCTATTCGCAGGTGCAATCAACTTGACAAGATTGCTTTGGATCACTCCAGATGAAGAACCTACTCCAGGTTCTTTGCTAGTTCTCTCCTCCCACCCACCCCTCAGTCTTTTCTCCCTTCTACTTTCTACATTTTCTAATCTGCAAGACTGATTCCTTTGTCAACATGTTTCCCAATGCATCATAAGATGTAAGCACTGACACCCTTCCCTCTTTCATTCGTCATTATTGGAACAAGTGCACATTGCCAGAAATGACCCACCATGCTAAAAGTTTCCCTTACTGTCCCATAGTCATTACAATGATCACCTTCCTATTCATGCACCCGTCCAATGCTGACTTCAGGTTTTTAAAGGGGTTTAGACAAGACACCGTCTGCTTCTATTGCTCCTCATTCTCTTCTCATCCAACCCATTCTTGCTGACCCAGCAGAGAGACAGTAAGCAAATAGGCAGGAGTATCTTCTGCTGCTCCTTCTCATCCCCATTGTTTGGGTCAGAGTGAGAGGTAGGTGAACAACAGATTGCCATGGTGAGGAAGAGAAGCGAGTCCAAGGGGGCTCTTGTCTGTGGACTCTGCTGAGTTGCAGGCCCTTTCAGGTGTCCAAACATGGCTCTTTTGATACTGACCCCTCACCTCTGGAAGACTCTGTCCGCACCTATAGGACTATGTTTGTGCCTGGCTAGAAGTGATGTTTCTTTTATAGTGCAATGGAATAATGGCTTTGATCTCCATGGGAAGGCAGTCTTAATTTCTGCAATAGACATTTGAGCTTGCTTTTGATCTCTCACTGTTGAACCCAAATTATTACATATTGGATAAAGCAATCTTCCAAACACCATCTTAAGAAGAGGTCACAGACATATAATTTCTGTTTCAAGAAAAAAAGAACTCCCTTCCATAATACAGTGACCTTCAAAATGTTTTCTCTCAGGGTGAAATGAAGAGCATTCTTCTTTGGCCAATAGCTCAGATAATGGGATTTCCATTAAAAGAGAACCCGAAACAGTGAAAAGGAAAGGAAACTTCCTTGTCTGGGTATCTTGTGTGATGCATGTTGTAAATGTTGTTTTATGTACTGTATTTTATTGTTTTTTAAAATCCTGTTGTGAACCACGCACAAAGCTTTGGCTAGAGGGAGTATAGAAATGTAATAAATAATAAATAGCAACCACAACAACACAAACAGCAACAGCAAGTGAATAAGGCAGTGGAAATCCACATTAGATGAACTATGGTGTGAAATATGGATCCCAGCGACCCCAGGAGCATCGTTCAAGAAAGATTTTCATAGCTTTATGGAATAATAGAGTTGGAAGGGGCCAAGAAGGTCATCCAGTCCAAACCCCCAGCTGGTACAGGATGCCAAATCACACCATCCCACTCAGATGGCTGTCCGGTTTCACCTTGAATCCCTGAAGTGTGGAGAGCCCACGGCTTCTCTTGGCAACTGGTTCACTGCTGTATTGCTCTGTCAGTTGGGGAGTTTTTCCTGGTCTCCATCCTGAATCTGGTGTGCTGTAGTTTAAGTCCGTTGTTCTGTGTCCCACACTCAGAGATGAGTGAGAAGAAGTCTTTTCCTTCGTGACATCATTTGTGAGTCATATCTCCTCTCAGTCTTCTCTTCTCGAGGCTAAACATGTGCAACTCTCTCAGCATCTCATCATAGTTTCCAGACCCTGGATTACCTTAATTGCCCTCCTTAGAACCGCTTCCAGTTTTTCTGCATCTTTTAAAAACCTGGGTGACTAGAACTAAAGATAGTGTTCCAGATGAAATCTGGCAAGTGCCGAGTAAAGCGGAACTAGTACCTCTTTTGTTCTGGAGGTGATGCTTCTCTTTATGCATCCCAAAATAGTATTTGCCAAAATAGCATTTGCTCATATTTAGCTTGTTGTCCACAGCAGCTTGTCCAAGATCACTTGCTTTTTCAGTGATGTTTAGCCAAGCATTTCCCATCTTGTATCAATTCATTTGGTTTTTCCCTCCTAGGTGGAGAACTAGCCATTTGTCCCTATTGAATTTGATTCTGTTGCTTTGCACCCAGTATTCAAGCTTGTTTAGGTCACTCGGATCTTCTTTTATTCTTCTGGGGTGTTAGCTATTCCACCCGGTTTTCTGTTGTTTGCAAATTTAATTATCATTCGCTGGACTTAACCATCTAGATCATTAATAAAGATGTTAAAGAGAACTGGTCTCAGGACTGAGCCCTGTGGCACCCACTCATAACCCCTCTCCAGCTTGAGAAGGTCCCATTGATGAGCACTCTCTGTGACCGATTTTGTAGCCAGTTGTAGATCCACCTAATAGTAGTTCTGCCAAGCCCACTGTTTGCTAGTTTGCTTATCAGGATGTGGTGTGGCACTTTGCAGCATGATTCGCTAAAGTCTGGGTAAATTATGTGCACAGCATTTCTGCTGCCCACTTGGGTGGTTACCCAGTCAAAAAATGACATGAGGTTAGTTTGGCATGACTTATTCTTAAGAAACCAGTGTTGGCTTCTGTTCATCACTGCATTTTCTTCAAGGTGCTTGCAGACTGATTTTTTACAAATAATTTGCTCCACTGTTTTCTCAAGGATTGATGTTATACTGACTGGACTATAATTCTCTTGTTCATATTTTCCCCTTTCTTGTAGCTGAGGACCACATCAGCTCTTCTCCAGTCATCCAGCACTTCCCCTGTTTTCCAAGATTTCATGAAAATTATATATAGTACTTCAGAGAGTTCTTCCGCCAGTTCCTTTATGACACTAAGATGGAGCTCATCAGGTCCTGGAGATTTGAATGCATTAAGCTAATCAAGGTGCTCTTTACCATTAGTTTGTTGAACTTAGGCTGTCAACTTGCCCCTTTGTCTTGTGTTTTCTCCTGTGTAGGTGGGCCAGATTATCTCTTTTGGAAGAAGACTGAGTTAAATAGGAGTTAAGCACCTCTGCCTTTTCCTTGTCTTCTGTTATCTTTTTGCTGTCCATGTTGAACTGTTGAACTCCCTTCTCTCTTGTTTGTCTTTTGTTGAGGACATTAACTGAAGATGACTTTTTTGTTATTTGTAGCAACAAAATCAGTTCATAGCCCACTTTAGCCTTCCTGACTCCATTCCTGAAAGTCTTGTCTGTCTCTTCTTTTATGGCCTGGCCTCCCTTCCACTTCCTGTGCACGTCCTTTTTTACTTTCAAATTCTCTCTTAACTTTTCACAGAGCTATGAAGGCTTCCTCTATGGTCTTTTGAACTTTTTTGGTTGGAATTAGTTGCTGTGATTTAATAATTTCTTTTCTTTTCTTTTTAGATTTTGCATCCCTCCTGGACTCCTTTTCCCTTTAGAGTGAGTTGCCAGGGGATTTTATTTATCATTGATTTAAATTTCTTACAATTGAAGTCCCCCTCTTGAAGTCTAGGGGACTTTTTGGCTACTCTTGACATCCTCATAACTGAGAATTCAATGTTCACATGGTTGTTCCCTCAGGGAACCTGTGGCTGCTACTTTGTCCAGTAGATCTTCCCTGTGGGTAAGTACTTGATCAAGTGCAGCTGTTCCTCTCATCTTTTCTTCCACATTCTGCTGGAGGAAGTTATGAATGATGCATCTCTTGGAGGGGCCATGTTTGGCTGATTAGGTCTCCCAGCAAATATCAGGAAAATTGAAGTCCCCCATGTTTACTTGCAGCATCATGTTGGCTTGCAACAATGGCAATTTGTTTTTCAAAAATAATGTCCTCCTCCTCTTTTTGATGGGTGAATGGTAACAGGCACCAATGACTATGCTCCTTTGCTTTGGTTCTATTTTGCGCCTTTTAACTTGACCCAGATACACTCCATGTGACTACTTATCTCCTCTTCCAGTAATTCATTGCAGGTATGTTTCTAATGCATAGTGCAAGTCCTCTCTTTTTTCCTGCTTCTGTTTTTCTTGAAGAGGTTGTGTCCATCGATGTTTGATTTCCATTCATGAGAGTATCCCACCAAGTTTCAGTTACTGCTATAAGGTCACAGTTTCCCTCATGTACTTGGAGACTGAGTTGGTGAAGTTTGTCTCCCAAAGTCTGGGCACTGGAGTAGAAGCACTACGCTTCACTTGGTTCACTTGTAATCTGGTTTTATTCCTGTGCTTTTTGGGATACTGTTATGAGTCCCTGTTTGAGGATTTTTCTTTGCTGTGGTACATAACTCATTGCCTGGTGATGTTGTGCCCTGATGCAAGTCTCCCTCCTCTGTGTGATTTAGTTTAAAGCCCTTCTAATGTATTTCCTCATTTTCTGGCCAAGGACATGTTTTCTGTACTTTGAGAGATGCAACTCATCTTGCTCATCTGGGTCACTATTTATAGACCTTGCTGCCACTCAAGAGATGGATGAGAATTTTGTTTTGGTGGGAGAAACCCAACAAATTTTTCTGGTTTGACCCTGTTGACCTCGTTCCATCCTTCTTGTTCCACTGCCCTGGACTGGATTTGTAGCATGTTGAGCGAATACACAGATTGCAAATTAATGGCAACAATTGGTGCAATTTTGCAGGGAGATTTTCAAATTTGTGCAAATGCTTTCCTTCTTTTTTCTTCCATTTTTTAATTTGGAGATCTGTCGCCAAATGGAAATCCACCTGTCGGCTGTATAGCCCCAGAAGGGCATATTCTTCTCTTGTAAATAGTCTTGTCATTTACATCTCTTCCACACACCACTCCATTTAGCCCAGCAGAGCCATGGACTGCACTTGTCAAATAACTTGTCAGTTCTCATTCCCCTGCCCAAGGAAGCACCAAAGTGGAAGATCAAATTGACACGCACTTTGACAGGTGCAGAATATGGCTTTGCCGGGCTAAATGGAGTAGCAAGAGGAGACAACAACCATGACAAGAAGATGTACAAGAGGGGGTATTTCAAGCTTCTCCAGAATCCTGTTTGCATCTGCCTATCAAATGTCTTCTGGTGTTCATCCCTTTCTAAAGAAGTGAGCCAAGCCTGCAGTGAGCAGGTGCTCCGGTTACATTCCTGGGGAGCATGCCATGAATCCTTGAGGGAATTGGCTGCTGCAAAGTGGTCTCGGATCCAGGAGGCCAAAACCAGGAATCCGGTTGATTTTCTACCCAAAACAGATTCCTCACATATTCCTAGAGAATATGCTTCTGCATGGCTAAGAAACAGGCAGGTGGATTTGCAGCCTTGCGCACAATTGCATACGTGTGCATGTACACACACACATGCGCATGTGCACACTCACACGTATTCTGATAGCATTTGCACACAGTTCAAGATCTTGCCCTCAAATTTGGGCAAATTGCGATTTGTGCAAAAGATGGAACTTGGGGTATTTTGTTTGTTTGTTGCTTTTGTTTAAACTGGAAAGAAATCCATTTCAATCTAGTGTCACTTATCCATATTTTCCAGTATTACACATCCCTCTACCAGTCTGAAAACTGAAAACAGTTTGTCAGCTTATTTTGAATATACGATGTATGCAGGCACTTATCTGAATGTTTAACAAAGATGTAAATGGCAATAATAAATAACCAATAAACAGACAGGGCCACTAAGATAAGCTGTGGAAGTGTAAATCCTACATAGCATGAAATCATCATCATCATCATTGTAACTGCATCATCTTAATTTCTACTCTTAGCAACTGAGTTTTGTGCAAGAGAGTAAAACTCTCATAAGGCTTCTGTCCAAACTGGTTAAGTAAGTTCTCCTCCATCCTCAAACATTAATTGCATGCATGAAAGCTTGATTACAAAAGCCTGTGGCATTTGCTCATTCAGCAGGATTGCTTTAATGTCTTCCTTCTCGGTTTTATAGATAGGCTCGCTCCTTTTACTACTCCATGTTCAGCACTGAGCGAAGGTAATTGTGGCCAGTCCATGAGGTCAGGATTTGCTTTGATTTCTGCTTTCTGGAGTTTACTTGGGCAATTATTCTTTCTGTTTTCTGGGCTTGGAAAGCGAGGAACCTGAGTGCCTGCTCTCATGCTGAAATGCTCCTTTCTACTGGAGAATTAAACACAAATGCTGGAACCAGTGCGAGACTTTTTCTCCCTGTACAGACTCACTTGTTGATAACTAGTGTTAATGTTTGAATTGGGCAGAAGTTTTCACACAGGGTGAAGCATCCCCAGAAACTTTTCCTCATGCCCATGAAGCACTCCCTACTCCTAATCCGTATTTGAAAACAGTCATTCTCCCTTCCCTTCCCTTCCCTTCCCTTCCCTTCCCTTCCCTTCCCTTC
>JAIXND010000773.1:22797117-22812873 GCA_023646645.1 Varanus salvator macromaculatus | reverse complement strand
CCTTCCCTTCCCTTCCCTTCCCTTCCCTTCCCTTCCCTTCCCTTCCCGGTATTGGTAGTTGGGATTGCCTCAAAGTGAAGTGAGAGCCATGACTACTACTACTACTACATAGTATCCTGCCTGTTTTCCTCTTGTGAGGAACACAAGATAGGTAGGACTGAGAGTCTGTGACTGGCCCAAAGTCACCCAATGAGCTTTATGACCAAGTGGGGCTAGAACCCGGATCTCACTGGTCCCAGTCCAACATTCAAAGCACCCCACTACACCGGCAGCACCTACCCATGGAAGCAGCTTAAGTGTTATGACCAGGGCAGCTTCTCAAATTCCCAAAAGTGTCCACCAACCAATCTACTTGTCTATCCTTGTTTTAGTATGTACAATTATGCATGCTAGAAGCATGCAACCAACAAATGGGCAAATTATTCAACCTGATATATGCATGTTATCCCTGGCCCCTTTTGCACTCTCACATTGACTGCACAGGAGAAGTGACAGCAGAAGCCAGAACGGATTGACAGAACTCTCCTTCTGAACAGCTGATGAATCTACGACAGCTGTATTGGTGTGTAGGCAATGCAGATCTCTGCTGTGGGCTCACGATCCCAGTTTTCCAAACCAAAAAAATTAGACCTCAGGTTGTGCTCTGGCCTGTGTTTGGTTCTGAGAAGTGTGACTCAGAAAAAAAATTGCAGTCAGAAAAGAAGTGGAATAATTCACCCACTACCTGTAGTCACAAACTCTTATCCTTTTTCCTTTATTTTGCATTGATGACATTTCAGTTTGTCTTTTGAAGGCAAAAGATGCTTAGTGTGGCACTCAGGTAGACCTTCACACCTGGTCTGGCTGCTTTTAACTGGCAAAGCTATTCCAGAGAAATTTGGGAACATTAAAATCCTTTTCAGATAATGGACTTTTGAGCTTCCGAATAAGGGAAAGAAACTGGGACTGAAAGAACGACCTGGGAAGAATCACAGATCCTGATGAGTGTGCAAACAGGAATGCTTTCATTTGTGCACTGATTTGTGCAAGGCTCCATTAATGGCATGATTTTTGGAAAGCCATTTTTGCATGTATTTATTTATATTTCCATTTATAGGCGCCTCCTACCGAAGTTTCAAGGCAGCTTACAACAAAAAGTCATAGTACATATAACAATAAATGAAGAACAAAAAGCTTCATTATCAAAATTTAAAACCTTACAGTAATAACAACAAAGAAATCAGTGAATGAGAGGGCAGGCTCAATTACTTAAAAAGATATTAAGCAGGAATCCTTCCGCCTGGTGCCGAAACAATAATCGAGATGGCACCAGGCAGGCATCCCTAAGGGACACTATTCCAAAGGCAGGAAATTAACATAGGCCACAGGCATATTGAAACATTCAGGTCTATTTTACTCTAAACATTTGGATTTTGCATTTGTTTCATTATTGATGAAATAAGATTTTTGCTGTTACTTCTAAAATTTCCGGAGATTATCTTGACAACACAAAGAGTTCATTTCATGTCATTTTTCAAACCATCTATACCCTTTCCTCCCCCACCCTTTCCTCTTTTTATCCTTTTCAGATTTGGTGTATAAGGCCCTCCAGCCCTATATTTTCACCTTATAATGAAGTTGCCTATTTCCCCAAGCTTGGGCTTGCCAAGCGCTGGAGCCAGTGGCTGGCCCAGGGCTCTGGGGGCAGGGTCCTTCTGGGCAGTGGCCAGGAGAGCAGGGAATTCCTGATGGGCTTCCCTGCCACACAAGGGCGGTGCCTTCATGTTTCACTCCCAGCCAGCCTGGCAGGGGAGGACACCCTGAGGTCTGCGGTGCTACCGAGTTCAGCGGAAAGGAACAGTGAATGGCACCTGGGGCACCTCCAAGGATCCGGCGTCGATGCCTCGATGGGCATATGCCTCTGCTCTTATGTCTTCACCAGCAGAACCCTGCCAAAAGAGTGGGATGGGTGGCAGGCGAGGAAAGGCCCCTTCCTGCTGTGGCACCGTGGTTGTGGAATTAGCTTATGGGGTAGCGTCACCTGGCACCTGCATGGTGATCTTTCAGCACCGGCTGAAAACCTCAATGCTTTTCCAAGCACTTAAGCTTCCCAGTTTCTGTTGTCTAAATCTGTTACTGTATTTTATGTCTTTGCACTTCTGCCATGTTTTACTTGGGCTTGGATCTTTTTGTTATACATCTTTTGATATCAGATTGTATTTTATGGATTTAATGGTTGTGGACTACCTAGAGCATTGGCTGTTGGGGAGTATAGAACTGTAATACCTAAACATGTTTCTATTTCCTGAATATACACCAAACCCACTCTTTGATCCAGCCTACTTTTACAGTTTCATAATTCCAGTTGAGATAGATGTTGGATTCATTTGTACCTTCTTCACCCATGTTATCTGGCAGGTTGCATGGATAAGCAGTCCAATTCTATCTTCTTTGCACGTGCTCATGTAACCACTGACAGCACAATCCAGTAGCTGCTGGGCAGCTTCTAGAGGGCCACAGGATTTTTCGGGAGACCTAGCTGTACAACTGGGAAATCTCTGCACTTGAAGCACCCTCCCATACCCCAGAGTTGGCATGGGAAGAACAATTCCAGCTGTGTCTCCAACTGCAACAGTGACCGTAGAATCACAGGATCTGAGAAGAGTAAAGTTGGAAGGGGCCACAAAGCCTATCAGCTCTGTGCAGGACTCCCAGTTAAACCAGCCTCTCAGATGGCTGTCCAGTGTGGGAGATCCCACAAGCTCCCCAGGTGATTGGTTCCATTGTCCTACTGCTTGCACAATCAGAAAGTTCTTCCTGATGTTCAGCTGGAGCCTGCCTTCATATAACATGAGCCTGTTCTTCCAGTTCCTGCCTGCCGGGATGATGGAGAAGAGATCTGGCCTCCCACTTTGGGATCTGTTTTGATCTAATACTGTAAAACCAACCAACCAACCAACCACCAAACCTCATGTGACAGAGAGAAGCATGTGTTATGGCATGTGATACTCTTATGCAGGCAGGGAGAAAAGAATTGTACTACCTCTGCCATGTTTCCAAGATGCTCTCTGTTGGCTTTCATGTGCTAACATTTGGAAATGCTGGGAAACATTCCTGATAATGAACCATGTTGCATTCATAACCTGGCTACCGAATTATGAATTATAACAAGGCCAGTTCATTCATCATTTATTCTAGTGGGGTAGCTGACATCAGCTTATTTTTCCATCAGTGCCTTTCACTCTCTCAGGCTGCTTGCCCTTCTCTCCCCTGAGATCAGAGCGGCGTGCACCAAACTTTTAGCTCCTGGCAGATCAGTACCTTACAGTTCATTTCCTGAGACTCGAGCCATACATCAAAGCTTCAACTACTTCTGTACCTGTAAGAGAGGTTTGTGTGTGTGTTGCAGATTAGAAAGCAGATTGTCATTCTGTAACAGCATTACATGGTATCACTTTCTCCAGCTGGCTGTGCACAGTATGATGCCATCTCTCTAAATCAAGCCATGCACAGCTCTGAGCCAAACAGAGTCCACCATAATGTATGATACTTGGGAAATGCTTGGCAGCCTTCCCAAACCAGGTAGAGGCTGCCTTTGGCAAGGTGAGTCATAGGTTGCGCAGCTGGCACTAAATTGGCAGGCAAAGTTCAGGCCAAGATGCAGATGTGCAACCATCTATGGAGATGTAGGTGTCCCTGATGCTCATTCTCCAACCCTGATGGGGCCTTTGATGTTGTGGAAGTCTGAGACCTGCAGGGAGATGGAGACTGGCCACAAAGCTTCTCTGGGGCAGGTTTGTAATGGTATGGACATAAAGGCAACAGGCATCTGGGGGTTAATGCAGAGCCTTAAGAGGCAGAGCACCCAAAATTCCCACCCTCTTGAAGATGTTTAGAATAGGACCTCAATGTTTTTTCCGCTGGTGGAAAGTGTTTATGGGGTGTGGGACATCCTTCATTTGCACCTACAAAGTGAGCAAGCTGGGGAGACCCCCTGCTGTCCCTCAGGAGAGGTAGGTCTGCCCTTTTCCAGGGTAAGAACTTAGTTTGGTCCATGGTTTGAAAAGCGGCTTCCCCCAAATTAGCCCCTTTCTTCATATCTGCAACAAGGAGGACTCAAATGGGCTATGAGAGAGATGGAAACTGGCTGATTTGTTCATTTGGGCTCTTTGTCCATCTTCTGGAAGGAATCAGACAAGTAGGAAGAAAATGAGACTGGGAGGCAGAAGAAGCTGGCCATGGGTTTCCTCGTGGGATATTTGCTGAAGATCTGCTGCTCACGGTGACAATTATTGCAAGTGGCCTTGTGCATAAGGTGAAAGAAGGAAAAGGCAGATATTTGCATAAGTTTCTTAAGCATGACTCCCAAAAACTCAAGGAAAGGATGGTATTTAAGCAGAAATATTCCTGTGCTCAAAATGACATATTAATTTGCAGCTTGCCTTGTAATCCAATGGAAGTGACATGCTTTGTACAAGTGTCTAGTTGGTGTCTGACCTTTCCCAATTCCTTCAGCTTTTTCGTTCTCCCCTCTTTACCAGTACTTTGTCAAACTGTCTCAGCTTCTTCGGATAAAAGGCTGACTGCCCAGCAACACTCCTCCTGTAGCCATAGAAACAATCGCTACGCTATTCACTCTGTGACGAATGTTTCCTGCACACCAAAGCAGAAGTACCCAAACAAAACCCCTCCATATGATGCATTCCCAGATTGCAGATGGGAGTCCCCCTTGTGCTTTTTAATTAATGGATGGGGAAATTTAACAGGAACAGACTGAAAGCCAGGTAGGCAACTGCATTTAGACAGCAGCAGCAAGAACGGAAAGGACGGTGCTACGTTTGGCGCAACTTGGAGTGACATCCACTGTCAGGGCCTCCAGATGAATCCGTCTCTTTGCTGAAGCTCAGAGCAGGAGCCTGCGCTTGGGAATGCAAACCTAGAGGGAAAACAGGCAGAAAAAACTCAGCCCTGAGAGTAGGCTGGATGGATGCAGGTGGGGAGCTGCAACGCACCAGGAATGTGCATGGAAGAGCATGAGGCATGCTTCTGGCATTTTGCTGTGAGCAGGGGCAGTGGAAGTGCCACCGAGCCAGAGGGAGGGAATGCACGCTCATTTGCAATGCAGACATGCTCCCTTCTTCCCATTTGAAGCCCTGTGGGCTTCATGGTGCTTCCGATAGTGGTCCATGCACTCACTCCAACAGGATTTGTAATCTGTTTCCCAGGTTCCAAATGTAGTCTCAGCTGAAATGCCTCCCTTATTCTAGGCTCTTGTTTCCTGCATGCACATTTCAGTGGAGCAGAGATCTATGCCTTGCCTGCCAGTCAGCTCCTCCAGGCTGCATTGCTGCCCTCTCAGCCTCCTCTTGCTTGCAAAGCCATGTGTCCATGCTCACAGCAAGCCTGGCGGTCTTCACAGAACAGGAGGCAGGGAAGCAAAAAGTGGATTCCTGTGGGAAACTGAAGAGGTACTGCTAGGATTGTGGTTGGACACACTTGTGCAAGCCATGGAAAATAAGCATACCATTTACTGATTGGACCAGCAAGGATAACATCCCACATGTTCCTAGACAGATGCATGGATGCCCCCAACTTTGGATGCTTGCAAGCGTCCAACACAAGGAGTGGGGCTTGGCTGCAGCCGTCTCTTCTGCCACTCCCCTCACCTTGTGTAGTCACTCTAGATGGCCATTTTCAGCTGTCTTGATTTCACACTGGGAGCAGCAGAGAAGAAGAATGGGGCACTAAAAGGGATCAGTGGAAGGCATTGGTGTCAGACTCTTCCACTCTCCACCTCTGGCAGGCCTCTTTTTGTCTCCTCTGGGATCCAGTTGTGTCCTTGGAGAGGTGGCCAGTGGAGGTCTTTCCATGGCAGCCATGAGAAGGGTAAGGTGGAGGCTCTAGGCTTTCAGGAGGCCATAGGATTCCACCCAAACTTTGTTTCAGCTGAACCTGGTTACTATGAGTTACTATGACTTCCTGGAATGTCCATGTGACTACTCCCTATGATACATCCTATCTTCTAATGAATCTTGAATTTAATAATGGAGTTTGCTGAATAACCAACCAAACTGATTATCCATATGAACAATACAAGCATTGCATATTTGGCTGAAAAGTCGCTTCGTTTTGAGTTTTGCTGGCATCATTCATTTCCAAGTGTTGTAACTGCAACTAAAATATTGTACTTGAGATGAAGCCGATAAATAACTAAAAGATTTTCTCAATGATGGCTTGTACTAGTGTGTCCAAAAACAATTCTAACAGTTCCTCTTTGATGTCTCTGTAACAACTCACATTCGTGTATGATCAGGGTCTCCACAAATGAGATGAGTTCTTCAGGGATAGAATCATAGAATCATAGCCCAGTAGAGTTAGAAGGTGTCAAGAAGGCCGTTGGGTCCAACCTCAGTGCTCAGTCCAGGATTTTATGTTAAACCATCCCTCTGAGATGGTGTCCAGTTGCATCTTGAATGGCTCCAGTGTGGGAGAGCCCACAGCCTGCCTGGGTCACTGGTTCCACAGCTGTACTGCTCTAACAGTCAGGAAGTTCTTCCTGAAGTCCCCCTGGAACCTGGCTTCATGTAGCGTAGGCCCATTATTCCGCATCTGGCACTCTGGAATGGATGAGAAGAGATATTGTCCCTCCACTTTGTGACAGTCTTTCAGGTACTGGGAGATGCTATCATATCTCCCCACAGTCTTCTCTCTGGCTTGGTTTTTGTAGGTCATGCCCTCCTGGCCACCTTGCATGGGTTAACGGTAGGAAAGGGTAGTGGATGGGTAACTGGGCCATATCTCTTTTCTTTATTGGTCATGTTTATTAAAATCCTGAATAAGAAAGCAGAACAAAGCCACTTTTAAAGCCACATTGTCTTGCCTCCAGTTACATCTTCCATCGCCGTTCCATCTTTTGCATGTCCTTCGAACTCCTCAGCAACCTAATAGCTGCATGGCTTCTCCTTGGTGTTCCCCTTTCTCCTGCTGCCAAGCAGCTGTCAGCTCCGTGCTTTCCCTACCGCTGGAACCCCCTGAATGCTCATTTGAGTAGTTTATAAGATGTGTTGTCTTAGAAGCTGGAGTCATTACTTGTCTTCTGCATTTTAAACCTAAATACTTCCAAGCCTTCAATAAATGGAATTACCGTCTGCTGTAAAGCTCTGGAAGAGACACCTCAGCTCCCCAAATGACTTAAATCTTTATGTAATTCGATTAGATATGCCAATGAAATTGTTATGGGATTTAGCACTGAGGCTTTGGCATAGTTGGGTCTAACATACAGAAAATCTATTTTGTAAGGTATTACAAACAGCATTTGAAAGTAGTGTGCTGCCAATAGTGAGCTATATTGGGCTGTGTTCTCAATGGAGGCGACCACTAGTCTTCTCTCACAGAAGTCACAGCTATTTCCTCCAGCCCTTCCTGCCAAGGACCACCCCTGCCTCCTAGCACTTGGCCATCCAGGTTTGACATTACTGCTTTGTCCCTGTTTTGCCTTACACTGAAGGGCCCGGAGACCTCTTTAAAAAAAATGTTCATGTGTCCTGGATTTTTTCTGGTAGATTTCTGGAACTCAGGCCCATGCGCATTGCTAGCTGGAGTGTCCAATGTGTGCGCATCAACACAAAATGAGCAACCTGCATAATAGGAAGCATTATTGAATAGTAAAGTGTTATCAACTGCAACAATTGCATAATAAAGACAAGTACACCCTTTGTTATGTTAAACATGCTTACATTTAAAAAGGAACAAGGCAACTTATTAAATCTCCTGCTTCTGAAGACACTGCAGAACAGATTGTTGGTGCAAAGAAGACAATGCGCAACAATCACATATTACCTCGTGTAATATGTGAAGGGAAAGGAGGTTCCTTGGGGTAAGAATAAATCCTACAGATGCACATGGGTCCCTATTGTAATCTGGGACACCTCGGAAGGTATGTAGTAACAGGACATATAATATCCTGATAGTAAACATGAGGTTACAAGATCCTTAACTTTAGCTTAGGGCCTCTAGGCTTCCAAACGGAGGGGCTTAGCAACTGTTCTTCTAACCAGGGGCCTGGTCCAGTCAAAGCAGCCTACTTAGTTTGGAGGATACTTAGGAAGAGACAAAGCCACACGTGTCAAAGATATACTGTTTATTGAATACAGTGATGAAATATGAAGGCAGATAATCGATGAACAAACAAAAGAAAGCTTCTGCTCACCTACTCATTGGTTCCATTCAAAGGTGCCTGGGTGAATGTCGCATCAGTCCGGGCTGAGAATGAAGGACAACGCCTCTGGCCATGGATTTGCGATGCTTTCTCTGCCCCAGTGTCAGAGATCCTGCCTGGATGCGACCACGCTCCCTTCCCCTTGCAGGGAACAAAGCTGCTTCAGAAGGTAAATAGTTTCATTCTCTCTGCAGAAGGATCAGGGAAGGCAGTTCAAGATCATTATCTTCAGCATTCTGCTTGACAAGCTGAAGGCCACAAAGAGTTGACTTACTTTCAAGAAACCATTTTGGCTTTTAGACACTGGAAAAGTTCACTAGACTACTGGCTCAACCTCAATAACACCTCACCATTCTTCTGGCAGAGCCTGAACAATAGGCATGTCCTAATACTGCATACCCTCCAATGCAAAGTAGAAGAACCAGTGGAAGGCATCTCTTCCACCCCAGCACCCCACAAATCGTGCTCAGCAATTCAGCAAGGCAGCCCATTTTTGGAGAAAGGAGAGGGGAGAATGTGCATTAAACTTGCAATGATACATGATTGGGTGAGCTAGCTAACATCTCAGATGACAGAAACCAATTTCAAAATGATCTTGAAAAAGCTGGAAATTTTTCAGAAACTAACAAAAGGAAAATTAACAGACATAGATCACCTCATTTGGGAAAAAGGAATCAGCCAAAAAAGTGGCCTGTCTTGGCATTACAAGTGAAAAGGTTCTTGGAGATGGAGTCAATCATATGTCGTAGATGAATCGGCCATGTGAAGTGACCACAAAATAGGCAGATGCAATTTTAGTTTGCGTCAACAGAACAATAGTTTCTAAATCAGAGGAAATAATAGTTCCACTCTACTGGGTGCTCATCAGACCTCACCTCAAGTATACTGAAATACTAATGTTTGGAGAGCTTGCTTCCTTGTAAAGCAGGACAGCTAAACTCAGCTCATGAAGCTTAGAACAAGAGAAGTATGAAGACGGGCTTCCCTGAAGGCTCTCATTTCTCCCAGCCTCTCAGTCAAGCCTACTTCTTAACTTTGTTTTCAAGATCAGAGGGAATTGAGTTAATTAACATGACTGGCATTTATCATCCAGGCTATGCCAGGAGAATGCCTGCCCTCTGAGGATGGGGGATATGATCCAGGGGGCTTCCTCTTTTAGTTGACGCGAGTGCAAGACTGGACTGAAGAGTGACACATAAGGGAAGTGTTGACCTTCCATAGGAACGATTCATATTCCAGTCCATCTTGCTACAGAGGAGAAGGCTGGTCGCTGAAGGCGTGAGTCACGTTCTCTTGCAGCAGTGCGGATGAGTAATTTGACTTTGGGTTCACAGAAAGCCATCCAATAGCCACAGGGATGGTTTTCAGTCTGAAGCACACTGTAGATGCTCTTCTCCTTCCCGCCTTACCATTCCATGCTTGACATCTTTTTGCCAAAAAGGAATTCTTTGAATAGATGCAATGCACATACGGTTGGGGTAGTGGCTTTGATTTAAATGAGATCAAAATGCAATGTGTGTGTGTGTGTGTGTGCACACGCGTGTGTGTATAAATATAAATAAAGTGAAATGATTAAATGTGTTTCTGTTGCAATGGACATACTCAGTTGATTGCCTTGTGTTATCAGGACCCCAGGAGAAGAATGCCTAAAATCAAGACTCCTGCAGGGGGGTTGACAGATTGGAACAAAGGACCCCTTACCTGAGGCACATAACCTGGTGCTTTGTTCAAGGGCTCTTCTTTTTCTTTGCAGAAGGAATAGAGCATCCCTCTCTATTCCAACCCAGGGATGCTCCAACCCAGCTGGCGTTTCCCCCCTCTATCTTTCTGTATGTTCATAAATGTTCTATTATAGAACATAAGGTGACACTGTGACCTAGGACTGAATTACAAAAATAACCCAGGCTTCAATAGTGAATACTGGTGCCATCTTGGAAATTATCGAGCTTTTCTTGCTCTATAAATAAATAACTGTCCACAGAAATGGAGAAAACACTTATTTTATTTGTTTATTTATTTATTTATTAAAACATTTATAGGCCGCCCCATCGCACCAAAGCCTCGGGGCGGCTTACAACAATTTAAAATACAATAATAAAACACTTGGCCCTGGAGGAGGAGACAGTCCCAAAAAGCCCCTTCAGCCTTGCATGAATGAGAGCTCATGAGCACAGAATGCATGTCTTGCATAGAGAAATCCAAAGGTATCCATCAGGGAAGGAAAACGACAGGATTTAGGGCAACTCCTACACAGACAAGGTCCTTACTGTGGCTGCAAGCTGGACCGGAAGGAAGGCAAAGGGGTGCTGCTGCTGATTGCCATGGATGAAAAACCTTATGAAAATATATGGCAAACAGGGATCTTACAATCTTAGCAGAAATACAAGCTAAAAGAAAAGAGTTGCAAAATATTGCGGCTGAAAAAATACAGAGGAACTTAATATACTCGAAAAGAAAATATTTCAAATTTAGCCATTCAAGATTAATGGCTAGGGCTGTACAACAACAGCAGAAGAAATCAATTGCGATAGTTAAGGATGAAAATGGCAAAAGTGTAATTTTTTTTTTTTAAAGGGAAAATGTTACAGATTTGTTTTTAATTTGCATACAGGTGGAAAATTTGCATTGGATAGAGTTAGATTATATAAAGAGAAGAATGCTGGAAACAAATAACAACAGATGGATAAGGATTTAATGGAGCAATTTATTAAAGAGAAAGAGATCCCAACTATTATTAATAAGTTAAAAGTAGGGAAAACTCATGGAATAGATTGATTAAGACCAGAGTACTGCAAACTTTTTAAAAAGATGTGGACCTCAAAATCAAAATCTATCTAATAAAATATTGGAAGGAGGAAAGATGCCATTTTGAGGCCCCATCGGTGTGGGTGTTCAAAGATAGGCTGGACATGCACATGGTGGGCATGTCATGAGTGGAGCCGGCTGGTGCCGGAGGTCCGACTAGATGGCCCAGGAGGCCCCTTCTGACTCGCTCTGTTTCTATGTTTCTATGTTTCTATTTTCTTGGAAAGACTCTTCAACAGTGTTAATTCCAAAATCTAATAAAGATTTGAGAGATTGTCAGGCTTATAAGCCTATATCTCATCAACTTTAGGGATCCATGTCAAATATATTCTGCAAAAATGATAATAAGAATATTATTTAAAAATCCTCCTTTTTCAAGAATATGCTAAAAAAAAATTGAGTAAATATTTATGCCCTCAATTTTGTCCTCATATCTACCGTATTTTTCGCTCTATAAGATGCGCCTGACCATAAGACGCACCTAGTTTTTAGAGGAGGAAAACAAGAAAAAAAAATATTCTGAATCAAAGGGGAACATAATCACAGGCACATTCCCCATCACTTCCCCATGGGCTGCACATCTGACAGACTTACTGCACACACATATTCGCTCTATAAGACGCACAGACATTTCCCCTTATTTTTGAGGGGGAAAAAATGTGTCTTATAGAGCAAAAAATATGGTAATTATAAATTTAGAAGGATTCCCAGAAAATTTGAGAGGAAGTTTGGGGAAAGTATTGAAGAATAAAAAATAAATAAATTAAAAGATTTGTTATAGAAAATGAATAATAAGAAAAAGATGGAGTGGTATTGGAAGGGGGAAATTAACGTGGCTTAATGTGATTCAGTTAGAATGGTGGACTAAACACCGGTTAAAGGAAAATGGTGGATGCAGATACTAAATTTGAAGATATGATCATATATATGATCATATGTTGTGAGCCGCCCCGAGGCTTGTGGCAAGGGGCGGCCTATAAATTTCCAAATAAATAAATAAATAAATAAATAAAAGGAAAAGCAAGGAAACATGTGGGTGAAAAGAATAATAGGGAAAATTTGTAAGATATTGAGTGAAAAATCAATATGATCTTCTTAAACTGTCATGGGGAACAGATTTAAGTGGGAATATAAATAATGAAGAGTGGGAAAATATGGGACAGGAAAATATTATAGTGTATGTCAGTAATTAGAAAGGAGAATTTTTATACACTAGTATGGAAATGGTACCCATCGCCAGTAAAATTAAATTATATGGCTAGCAGATATTGTAATATATGTTGTAAGTGTGACTGGGGAGTGGGTAGATATTTGCACATCTGATGGTAATGTCAAAGTTTTAAAGAAAATTAGTAAAATATTGAATTTAAATATTGAAGAGAATTCTGGAATTACATCATTGTCAATATTTGATAGAGAACAATGGAGTTGGAATATTAAATAATTAATAAAAGATTTATTAACAGTTGTTAATGATAGTAAAGAATTGGAAAGTAAAATATGATTATCAATTAAGTGATTGATATAGGAAGTTTGGAATATAGTTATTGACAAGTTAACGTGTGATCTTAAAACCTTGATAAATAAGAAGGCTTGATAAGTAAGAGTAATTTTGATGATATTTGGGGACTGTTTATGGAGTATGCATTAATAAATGGTAAGGATTTTGAAGCTTCACATGACTGAATGCACTTCTGGAAGCAGTCCTAGTTGAGGGATGCAATGTTTTTGTTACTGTGTAGTTTTAATTGTTTTGAAGGAAAAGATTTTTTTCTGTTACTTGGGTGGAAATTTCCCAATGTGCAGGACTACATATGCATGTGATTAACAATAAAGAACTGTGATTCATACATATGATCAGGTTAATATTACTTCTGTGTAGTATGTTAACAATGCACACATGTGTCAGCAATATAAAGTGGGGAAGGGGATATAAATGAAATTTGTTGTTTCTAGTTGTGAAGTCATGTCCGACTCATCGTGACCCCATGGACAACATTCCTCCAGGCCTTCCTGTCCTCCACCATCCCCCGGAGTCCACCTAAGCTCACACCAACTGCTTCAGTGACTCCATCCAGCCACCTCATCCTCTGCCGTCCCCTTCTTCTTTTGCCATCTATTGTTCTCAGCATTAGGCTCTTCTCCAGGGAGTCCTTCCTTCCCATTAGGTGGCCAAAGTATTTGAGTTTCATCTTCAGGATCTGGCCTTCGAAAGAGCAGTCAGGGTTGATCTCCTCTAGGACTGGCCGGTTTGATCGCCTTGCTGTCCAAGGGTGTTCATGCCGTTCAATCACATCAACTTTTGCTCTGTTATTGTTGTTGTTAGTCATGAAGTTGTGTCCAACCCATCACTACCCCATGAACAACATTCCTCCGGGCCTTCCTGTACTCCACCATCTCCTGGAGTCCACCTCTCACACCCACTGCCCCAGTGACCCCATCCAGCCACCTCATCCTCAGCCGTCCCCTTCTTCTTTTGCCATCTATTTTTCCCAGCATTAGGCTCTTCTCCAGGGAGTCCTTCCTTCTCACTAGTATTTGAGTTCCATCATCAGGGTCTGGCCTTCTAAATGAAATAGGAGGACTGAAAGTTCTAGTCAACTGCATACGTTCCAACTTTGAAGAAAAACAAAATCTTCCCCTAATTTGGGCATTATTATTATTATTATTATTATTATTATTGGCCCCCAAGCTCTTTCTGTGCAGCCCTCCAACACACCTGTTTACTACTATCACTCTCAAAGCATTTTTATATTTATTATTTTATATTTATTAATATTGAATTATTTAATATTGCTTTGTTAATTTTGAATTTTTTTTTTATGTATGTGAGCTGCCCCGAGGCTTCGGTGATGGGGCGGCATAGAAGTGTGCTAAATAAATAAATAAATAAATAAATTATCCAGTTGGACTCCAGTGCTATTGTGCATAACGCTGCACTCACACTGTAGTGCAATGCCCTAGAAAAACCATCATACACCTTAAGATTTCGGAGCTTGCATCAGCACTCATCTTGTATTGGGTACGGCCCTTAAACTGGAATATGGAGCAGGGGAATCCACAGAACAAGAAAGGAACGGAATGACAGAAGTGTCACCACTTCTGCCTGGTGACATTTTCCATTTCACTCTTCAGTTGTAGAATGTGAAATCTTCTAATCCCATACTTTGAAAACGAAGTACACTAGACCTGTTGGCAGCTCTTGGTGGTTCTTAGTTTTGTACACTTCAGGTGAAAACGATAAGAAGTTATACTGCAGCAGTTACAAAATACCATTATGCTAGCGGAAGATTGGAGCTGGAATACTGAAAACAAATGCTATTATATATCAAATATTCAAGCACTGAGTGAATGTTCAGCCCCAGCTTTGCAGAGGGGACAACTGGGGATATTTATGCAGGAAGCAATTCCTATTGGTTCTCATTTTGATGGGTGGATTCATCAGCTTTTGCCAGGGGTACCATATCAAGCATGAAATGTGCAGGCAGATTTCGGGGGTAGAGGAATACTCAAGGCAAGCTTCAAAGACCTACCGCTGGAAATCTTTGAGATTTAATGGCCAAGACACAACCAGCCTAAGAGCACTTATTGCAATTACCTCTCATCTCAGCCAGAAATATAATTGTTCCTGAGGAATAGACACACGTAGCCAGAAACAGCCAGAAGAGGAGGGAATTGTCCCACCAAGCTTTCTAGATGGCGCCCTGAGTGTTGATTGATTTCCTGTCCTTGATTTCTTGACTTGTGTCCTGGGTATGTCTCCACTGAGCTGCACCACAGCTTTTCCTTGTCACACAAAACCACCAAACACCAGCCAATTCCCCTTCCCTTTCTTCTGCCTATTGTGCAGCAGAGATAAATGTCAATGCTAATTACAGTTCTTGATTCCTTATTTAAATGCCAGCGCTAGAAATCTTTCTAGTCCAAGAAAGTAGTAGGAAGGCATCCCTTGGCAGGTGCAATAATTTAATTGTCAATTCTTTTAATGGTGCATAAATAATATTCTCTCATGAGCCTCAGTCTGAATGCAATGGAGCTCATGATAAATGGAGCCAATGAGACAAGCCTGAAATCTGGGACCCATCAAGCTGCAGGGCGCTATCCCACTGAGAACGGGGTGAACGTCCCGATTTTGCAGCCTATCCCTGGCTGCAGAACAGGGGCTTGTAAGGCACCTGCAAGCCACAATGCAGGGGTGGGGGCAGCATTCAGCCTGATGGGTCACGAGCACAAGAAGAAGGTTTGGCGGTGGTGGTGCAGCAGAGACTTATGAACAACGGAAGTGCAGCCCTTCACAACTCTGAGCAAACTGCCATTCCGGGGTGTGTTTCATAGAAAACAAGACTGTGCTTTAACAGGTGGGGCATGATCCTCTCATGGAGTGCACATTGACCAGACTCGTGTCACGTCCTGGTGCTCCAACCAGAATGAGGTGAAAAGGAGCTTTCTTTTAGACTGAGAGCCTGGAGGAAGCGGGAGAAAAGGATTAGAAAGGGGACACCATCCTATCACCCTCCCAGGGGAAGCGCCTCGGCAACCAATGCAAGGTGGGATGCATGTGAGACGTGATACCTGCCGTCACCCTGCCTTCCACCCTGCACGTGATCTGGAAAGCCACTTTGGCCCCCTGGATTT
The DNA here is from genome assembly GCA_023646645.1 of Varanus salvator macromaculatus. NCBI lineage: Eukaryota > Metazoa > Chordata > Lepidosauria > Squamata > Varanidae > Varanus > Varanus salvator. Next base: position 22,797,236 of record JAIXND010000773.1, on the reverse strand, counting down.
AAGGCTGCTGATGGACAGGGAAAGGGCTGGGGGCACAGACTGGAATCAGCACAGCTCCATGGGCCCTGCCTGCTCTCCTCTCCTCTCCTCTCCTCTCCTCTCCTCTCCTCTCCTCTCCT
>JAIXND010000773.1:22762970-22797107 GCA_023646645.1 Varanus salvator macromaculatus | reverse complement strand
CTCTCCTCTCCTCTCCTCTCCTCTCCTCTCCTCTCCTCTCCTCTCCTCTCCTCTCCCTGGCACTCCCTGTTTCCCCTTCTGGGTGACCCCAGCAGGCAGCCAGCATGGCTCCTGCCGCAATGGCTGAGGGAGGGCAGGGGGACTCAGCCTGAGCTGAAAACTAGGTGAGCAATGGGCCCTGAATCGAGAAAGGCTGGTGAAGTGCATCGGAAAACAAAAAAGCAAATGTCCACAAAAGGCAGGCACAAGATGAGCCGAGCAAATTAATTAAATTCAATTAATTACATTAAACCTCATGGAAAACAAGATTGAATGGGGTTGAGAATTGCCTTTTGGCTGCAAAATGCAGGTGAACAGTGCTGAGGTTTTGTTGTCATTTTGCTTAAAGTTCCCACTGTGCAGCCTCATTTTTGTGTATTCTCAAGCAGTTTGTCGCAAGCCAGATTCCCTCCCATTTTCCCTTCCAAAACACAGGCTGTGCTTTGGCTTCTCCAGGGCAGTCCCAGCAATCACAGCCAAGAAAAAGGAGCCTCTGAGCAGCTCACTGAAGCGGATCTAGCAACTTCCTCTGTGCATTTGCCGTTTGAGTGCCCCTGCGGCCCCTCGCACTGGGGTGGCCCCTTTGGAGGCAGGCAAGCCTCTTCTCCTTCCATCGTCCCTCTAGTTGGCTGGTCCACCTCACCTGATGTGGCATCCTGGGGTCAAGAGCTATGCCAGGCTCAGCTGGCTGCAGGAATTCTTCTCCAGTGTCCCCTCCCTGCAGCTGTAAATCCTGACTATTCTCAACATCTGCTGGAACACCTGGGGAGGGTGCCCTTGCAATAAGCCCCTCCCTCTGGCTCTCAGAGACCCTCTTCACCTTCTTCTGACAAATCTGAATCTGCCAGACCTTGGAATGCATGCCAAGAAACATAGAAACAGAGCGAGTCAGAAGGGGTCTCCCAGGCCATCTAGTCTGACCCCCAGCTCCAGCCAGCTCCGCTCACGACATGCCCACCATGTGCATGTCCAGCCTAACTTTGAGCACCCTCACTGATGGGGCCTCAACGACCTCCCGTGGAAGCCCATTCCACGCCCTCGGGGTCCCAACTGTTAGGAAGTGCTTCCTGGCATCCAAATGGAACCTGGGCTCCCTGAGCTTGGCTCCGTTGGAGCACGTCCTGCCTTCCTCTGCAGGGGAGAACAGGTCTCTGCCCACCTCCATATGACATCCCTAACATACCTGTATGTCATCAACATACCCCCTCTGAGTCTTCTCTTCTCCAGGCTGAAGAGAGCCGGTTCCCTCAGTCTCGCCTCATATGGCATCCCCTGCAAACTGGCCACCAACCTTGTGGCCCTTTGCTGCACAGAGAATAATGGTCCCCTGCAGCCCTACCATTGTTTTATTACTCAGCAGTCATAGGAAATAGTCTTCGCACGCACATTGTCCTGCTAGCCATTGAGCTTGCATGTTGAGTCACCCTTGCTAAGCTGGAAAGGCATGGGCCTGCAGCCGGATGGGTGACCACATGTGGAAGCAGATTCTAGGAGCTTCACCTCTGGCAGTTGTTTTCAGTGAAGGGCTAATCTACAATTGCCTCTTTTAGTGCAGATCTTTGTTAAATTCATCCCAGTACAAGTCAAACTGGGCACAAATTAATTTGTCCCAGTTCAGACTGAGTGTAATTGCCTCGGTCACCATGGCACACGGCTGGTGGGGCAGAAGGGTTACTCCAGACCCAAATCAAATGCAAAATACCTTTCTCTGTTCAACCACTCATTTTAGAGAACATACCTAGATATTGTTGGACTACATATCCCATCACCTCTGTACATTGAGCGTGCTACCCAGGGACAACAGGAGCTATAATCCAATGTCTGGGGACCCAAAGTTGCAAAAGAGGTTATCGGACAGATGAAATTAAGACTTGTGACTTAATCAGGGCCAGACCCACCAAACATGAATCGTGGAGCACACACTGCCTTCTTCCTCTTCCTTCCTTTCTTTTTTGGTGTGCAGTGTGTGTGTGTGTGTGTGTGTGGGTGCAGGGGGCAGGGGGCACTCCTGCCACTCCTCATACATTTCCACATGATCTTGCAGGCTGGAAACTTGGAACTAATCTGTGAAAAATGGATGCCCACCTGATGGGGGCAGAAGAACGTAACACTAGCGAATCCAACTTCCCAGTGAAACCTTATCAGGTAGGCACCCAGGAGAGAGGCAAACTCAGTAATAACTGACCACATTGGCAACCCAGAAACTGATTGTCAGTTGCTGAACGGATGTGGATTTTAGTATTGACAAAGCAAGCATATTATATATTAGATGGAAAGAAGGGAAAACAAGCAAACAAGCCAAACTCTTCAACAAAAACCAATTGGATTTCATTTACTCAATATTATTCCAGGAGATGAACTACAAATTATGAGGCAAATTGCTTATTACACTAATACCACTAAAACAGTTCAAATATAACAGTGAATATAGCCGTAATTCAACTTACTGTGATGTTCACTTCATACAATAACACGCACACACACAATGCCACATTTTTGCTAAATAAAACAAATGTGAAAAACCGGACTTAGGCATGTACTGCCTGGGAGGCCCACCTCCTCCAAGTGCCTTGTTAAAATTTCTGGGCTCAATAGGCCGCCTTCTTCTATGCACGTCTGTGTGCCAGGACCAGGCACCCAGAACACAAAGCAGTGGGTTTGGTGCCTGCCCTCCAGGCCCACGAAATTCCTCCCATAGCAGAGTCTTCAAAGCCTGAGCACTTCTCGGAAGCATCCTAGCAACGGGGCAACTGGGGAGGGGCCAGAGTCCAGTGCCCCGCAGCCCCGGGCCACTCACAGAGCAGCAGGTCCCAAGGAAATCCGAGCAGCAGAGGCGGAAAGCTCCATTAACTGCCATCTCCGTGATGGTGTGACGATGAAGACAGGATTAAATGCAAAGGTGCCAGGTGCTGTCAAGTTGGCCCTGACTTGTGGCAGCCCTGCTCAGCTTTTGTAAACATAAGGCTGTGGCTTCCTGTGTGAAACCAGGCCACCTCATATTTGGTCCCGGTCCTCCCCCCCTCCTCCCCCCCTTCCTTCAGCTTTCCCATACCACGACTGTCTTCTCCAAGGAGTCTTGCCTTCTCATGATGTGCCAGAAGTACATCAGCCTCAGTTTTGTCCTTTTTGCTTCCAGGGGAAGCCCTGGCTTGATCTGATCCAGGACCCCCTTGTTGGTCTTTCTGTTGGCTCAGGTATTTGCAAAACTTTCCTCCGGTACCATATTTTTAAGACATCCATCTTCTTCACTGTCCCTCTGTCACCCCATGCATACTGAATGCTCAGAGCCTTTCTTCTTCATTTTTACCATGGGCAGCAGGGAGTTTTGTTGTTCTGAACTGTCATGGATGCAGGTGCAATTGTGAGGCAGAGAACAGCAGTTCCAGAATAAAGCCCAAAGTCTGCTCTGTGTTTCTCAACGTGAGTCTGACCATTGACCATTTGGAAGGGGGTGAACATGAACACATCTGGTGCAGGATCCAGCCTTACAAGCTGCACTAAGAGGCCCTCCCATGCAGTGTCATGCAGCATCACTGGAAACGTGCGGCCACGTCAAGGAAGGCAATGAAATGGCAAATTCTTCAGCTGCAGTGCGCGGCAGGAGGCAGGTTGGTGCCTGGCCCTGTGCCTTTTGGGCGATGGAGGGAGCGACACAATGAAGTAAATCAACACCGTTCAGCCTCATGGGGGAAGAGTGTGGGGTTTTGCCGAGCAGGACTGGGCCAGGCCACGCTGCCCTGTTCCCCAGGCACAGGGCTGGAGCAGGGCTGCATGGCAGATGGACTTCAAGCGGAAATCAGCAGGAATGCCATGTGTTTGTTGGAAGTTCAGCAGACTTAATGCCTCGACCTGCCTGATGCTTTTGAAAGGTCAGCTCCTGGATTTAGTCAATATTAATTAGCATTAAAATGTCCTTTGAAGTTATCATATTAGCTCATAGGAACACAGGATGCTCCCTTACGAGGAGCCTTGCTCAGCAGTGATGGGCAGGGGCCTCCCAGGGCTTTAGGCCAGATTCATTCCCAGAGATGGCAGCTGGCTTCTTCTGCAGCCAAAGCGCATGCCCTGAGGCACAGCCAAGGCTTCTCCCTGATCAAAAAGTCCCTCACCACCTGCCCACCCCTGTTAAAAAAGCAAAACTGATTTTGCATTTATTGGTTGTTTATTTGGGACTGCAGGTGGCGCAGTGGTTGAAACCGCTGTGCTGCTGGGCTGGTTGATCGAAAGGTCGCCGGTTCGAATCTGCACACGGGGTGAGCTCCCGTGCGCCGTCCCAGCTCCTGCCAACCTTGCAGTTCGAAAGCATGCAAAAAATGCAAGTAGAGAAAAAGGTGCCACTTCGGTGAGCAGGTAACAGCGTTCCGTGCATTTCGGTGTTTAGTCATGCCGGCCACACGACCACGGAGACTGTCTATGAACAAATGCTGGCTCCCTCGGCTAGGAAACAGAGAGGAGCACCGCCCTCTAGAGTCAGGCATGACTGGACGTAATGTCAAGGGGTTTATTTGCATTTATTTATTTGTTTATTTATTTATGAATGACACTTGTATTCCATCCTTTGGGAAAGCCTCAGGATGGCTTACAAGGATAAAATTCCACAATAAACAACAATATATAAAGAGCATAAAACATTCCATGTTATGTCCTCTCTTAATTAATAAAAGTAATAAAAATAAAATGCAACTGTATATAAATTAGCAATATTAATAAAATAATATTAGTTGTTAAAATGGAGATTAAATTAAAAGGTCTTTACCTGGCACCGATAGGAATAGAGGGTTGGCTCCAGGCGGACCTCTCTGGGGAGCATGTTCCATAGCCTGGGTGCCGCCACAGAGAAGGTCCCCCTCCTCATGGAAACCCTCCATACCTCCCTCAAAGAGAGTTAGATGAACATACCACCTTTTTCTTTGTTAACGAAAATGTGGTTTATATAATTCTCCCTCTTTGTGCCCAATCTTATCCCCACAACAACCACCCTGTGCAGTAGTTTCATTTCATTTTGTTTAGTTTCATTTCATTTGTATGCCACCCCGTAGCCCATAGGGCTCTCTGGGCGGCTTACAATAGAACAGAACAGAACAGAACAGAACAGAAGTACATATTCCATAAAAATACAATAATACATTAGAGCAATACAATTAAGCAATACAATATTTCACTGTAAGTGATATAAAATCAAACAAACCTTAATACAATAATATAATACACAGTGCAATACAGAACATCAATACATAATATAACATACTGCATAATACATCGTTTGGGCTGAGAGTCTGTGACTGGCCCCAAGTCACCCAGTGGGCTCCACGGCTGGGTGGGGACTAGAACCTACTTCACCTGAGTCCCACTGCCTGTCTCTTCACCACTGCACCACACTGGCTCTCATTTTGGTGCACATGGACAGAGTGCAGCTCTACGCACTATCACAATGCTCACGTTCAGTGGATGGAACCACCAAGCACGTTGGAGAAGTAGAAGTGCAGCTACTGCTGTACCTACATGCAACTCCAGCCAGGCAACTCCCTCCAGCTGTACGAGGGAATGGAAACAGGCCATTCTTTTCAGCTTATTAAATTATTAGCAGCTGAACTTTGCCACTGAGTGCCTATTTCCTCCTTTCCTCCTCCTTTCCAACCCCTATTTCCCTTTGTGTTGTGCCATTTAGTTTATAAACTTGGTTCATTACCAAGTTTCATTACCTTTGCAAACCAGTCTGTGAGCCTTTTTGGATGAAGAGGCTAATAATCCTTTAATTAAACCAGCACATACAACCCTCAATAATAATTGCTCCAAATCATGCTTCCCAGGCACAGAATAGATGATTTTGTACTTTTACCAAATGATACTATTGAATGAGCAACCCAAAGTTCATGCAGTGCTTAAGGTGCTGAAGTTTCATTCATTCATATGGTAGCAATTGGCTGTTTTTTGGAAACTTTTCCATCAGTTCCCATTTGCTTCTGGTTTTAACAATGGTGTAGTTGAGTTTGTGTCTGTGATTTATGAATTTCCTATCAATAAATCCATGCATGCATTCAGCCCCTTCCTCAGCACAAGACTCTAAAAGTCTTTGACATGGATATTTGCAATACAGGCTCATAAGGAACTGCACCGGTTGCCAATTCACTCAGATTGACCAGAAATCCTGGTAGTGCACTGAAAATGGGAGCAATTGCACCATTGCGCACGTTCACAATGCGCCATTATCAGTTTGAATGGGATGCATACCTGGTACTTAAAGGGGGGGGGATGAGGTCACTGGGTGTGCCAGCCTCTAGATGAGGAGCCCAATGCACTCCTGAGGAAAATCCAAAAATGTTTGCATCTAGATCAGTTCAAGTGCCTGCTTTTTTTTTGGGGGGGGGGGGGGGGGGCAGCAGGTGAGTATTTGACTCTCTGTCTGTGTGGGTGTGTTGTGACCCAATTTAGAACCAAAAGCAGTTTTTTGAATTGCTTGTCATTATTTCCATGAATTTAATAAACAGAAATGCAAAGTATTTTGCCATATACATACATAATAGATAGCATGAAGAAAGAATTGAAAGAAATTTGGGAGATTAATGACAGAGAAGGTAGTGAAGAAAGACTAGTCGGGGATACAATGAAGGCTGTTGCAAGAGGGATGAACATTAAGGAGGCTTATAAATCGAAAAGACAGAGGATTAAACAGATGGAGAATTTGGAAGGGGAAATAGAAGAATTGGAGAGAAAATAAACAGAAGGTAGGAATATAACAATTCTAGCAGAAATACAAGCTAAAAGAAACGAATTGCAAAATAACGAAACTGAAAAAATATAGGGGAATGTAATATAATGGAAAGGGAAATATTTTGAATTTAGTCACAAGAATTCAAGATTATTGGCCAGAGCCACACGACTACAAAAAGCCAAGAAAGTAATTGGGATAGTTAAGGATGGAAGTAGCAAAAAGTGTAATTTAACAAAAAAGAAATGGGGGGGGGGGTATATTTTATAGATTTTTTAAAAGTTGTACACAGGTGAAAAAAATCATAGGATAAAATTGGATTATGTAGAGAGAAAAATGTTGGGAATAAATTACAACAGATTAATAGGGATTTAATGGAGCAGTTTGTCAGAGAGAAAGAGATAGAAGATACTATTAATAAGTTAAAAGTGAGGAAAACTCCTGGAACAGATGGATTAAGATCAGAGTACTACAAATGTTTTTAAAAGATGTTCATCCCAAAATCAAAATCTCTCTTTAATATAATATTAGAATGAAGAAATATGCCATTCTCTTGGAAGGACTCTTCAATAGTTATAATTCCAAAACCTAATTAAGATTTGACAGATCCTGGGGCTTATAGACAGCAATATTTGCAGAGAACAAATAATTGTATTGATAAATATATCAAAGTGGTTTTATAGCAGGGAGACAGATGGCAGATTTGACTAGAAGAGTATTAAATGTAACAGAGGTTATATGTAAGGAAAAAGTAAAAGCTGGTATAATAGCATTGGATCACAGGATTATAGAATAATGAATAGTTGATTTGGAAGGGGCCAGAAGGCCATCAAGTCCAACCCGCTGCTATTGCAGGACACTAAGTAACACCATCCCATTCAGATGACTGTCCAGATGCGTTTTGAAAGTCTCCAGCAAGGGAAGCCCACAACTTCTCCAGGTTCCATTGTCTTACTGCTCTGACAGTGAGGAGCTTCTTCCTGCTGTCTAGTCTAAATCTGGTTTCTTTTAACTTAAGTCCTTTATTCTGTGTTCTGCTCTCCAGAATGGATGAGAAGAGGTCTTGTCCTTCTTCTTTGTGAAAGTCTTTCAGTTACCTGTAATCATACCACCCCTCCATCTTCTCTTCCTGAGGCTGAACAAGCCCATTTCTCTCAGTCTTTCCTCACAGAGCTTTACTTTCAGTCCGTGAATCATCCTTGTTGCCCTTATCTGAACCCTTCCTAGTTTTTCTGCATCTTTTTAAAATGTAGGTGCTGAAAACAGGTTACAGTACTTCAGGGATCCTTGTCAAATATATTTTTAAACAAGGTAATACGAATATTATTAAAAAGATAGAAAACCCTTTTCTTAAGAATATGGTACAGGGTAATATTTATGCTATCAATTTTACCCTTATATTCAATTATAGAATTAGGCAGAGTCCCAGAAAATTTGAGAGGAAGTTTGGGGAAAGTATTGAAGAAGCAAATTGTTAAGCTAAAGTTTGTTTAGAGAAAATGAATAAAACACAGTGCCTAATATCATATTAGTGTCATATATAAGATATTAATATTAGGACCAATTAGGTCTTCTTACTAGATGAGAGAGAGACATGTTTATTTTCTTCTCTTAAAGTCCAAAGGATAAAAGATTGGAGGCATAACAACTGGGCAGCTGCCCCAATAGTTATTACAGGTGGCTCTTAGTTGCATTTTGTTTCCACTGAAACCAACAAGGCAACGTAGTAATGACTACCTTTCTCATTGCTTGAATGGAACCTAAACTCAACTCATGTGAGCTGCCAACTTGTCCATCCTTACTTGGGAATAAACTCAACTGAACACAAAGTCAATTCCTTGCTTTTAGGACAGAGCCCTTAGTCTGGATTCAGCCTAGAGCCGTGAAGCTAAGCCTCTGTTTTTCTTGAAATGGAACTGCTGAAACATGGGAGAGGTATTCCTGGGGGCCCAGTGTTCTGTTTCTGACAGCAGCCAGCCAGCTAAATCTGAAAGCTTACACTCAGGGTGCACAAGGAATGGCACATCACATCCTCACTCTTCGCCCGAGGACCGAAATGAAGATGAATAAAGAGGGAGCTACAGCTTTTGTCTAGTCAACAATAGCAATACTTTATAAATATTCTAGTAATGTGAGTCCTTATAATACAAATGCAGTGCTCTAGGATTTAAAAAAAAACTCTTACCATTTTGACCCTTAAAGCACATTCGTGTTTCGTTGTTCATTTGTTTGTAAGGGGGTCTGATCATTAAATTCTAGTGCACAGAACAAGTTAATACAGTAACATAGTTTGAGATGGGAGTCATATGTTAAAAACTGGAGGTTAGATTATATTTTCTGAGTGGACAGTCTTTACATCCATTTAAAAATTAATTCCTGGTAACCCCCTAAACCATAAATCATTTAGACTTGTTAATATATAAAAATAGCAGATTTCACAATTGCAATAAATCCAAGGACTGTACCAAAAGAAGGGGCGAGGAGGAAAGGAGAAGAACGCCAGAACTGCATTTATTGTAGCTTTGAGAACATAAGCAAAGGCTCGCTGGATAAGACTGTCTAGGCCAGGATTCATTTCCCACCTTGGTCCATCGGATGCTCACAGGAAACCCCCCAAAAGGATGAGTGCAACCCAGCTACTCATGATGACAATATTACGAGAAAGAGGGAGGAAGAGAGAGAGATCACCCTGTACATTCTCTCCCTGCTGTTTGTAATACACACACCTCTAGCATCTCCTCCCGCATTTTCGTTTTTACTACACATTGTCCTCTTTGTGTAAAAGGTGTTTCTTGCTTATATTGGCGGCTTTTTAGTGCTCCAGTGGCAGAGAAGGAGGTGAGCTTAGGGACAGGTTGAACATTGTTTCGGATCAGCATTTTCATATTCTGAGTTCCCCCAGAACTCGCAAGACAATTTGCTTTGCTATATTGCTTACTTTAATCATGCTCATGCCCACCGACATTTCACTCTGAGCTTTTTATGCTATTTGCCAAGTGCAAGATGAAATTGTATAGCTTTCCGTTAAAAACTATTACTATCTAGTAGAAAATGAAGGAGGTGAAAATGGCCTGTATTCAGTACTAAATGTCATTTAAAATATGAATACAACAGTATAATTTACATTGTGACACCAGTTATGAGCATCATTCTTTACTCCTCCTTTCTCTCTCTTTTAGGATGAGTAGAAAACAAATCATTTATATGAATCTCCTAGACAGCATATTTATTCTTTTGTATTATTAAAAGTTTCAATTTCTATGGAAAGCTTAAATGACCGGATTTAATATGCATTTATCATATGAATGTGACACTTCTTGTTGGGTGACAAAAGGGTTGCCAACTTTTAATTTCAAAATGTTTGGTGTCTGGGTGGAACTACGGAGCGAATCTTATGGTCTCCGATGGAAGCAGAGCCGAGAACAAAAGGGTTTGTTTTCGTGCAGCGAAGGTTGCTGATAGATTCTGCGTCTTGGGCAAAATGCGGAACCTGCTAGACCAGGGTCAGCACAGGGAGCCTTAACTGTTTGATGTTATTTAATTGCACTGGTTCTTTCTGAGCAACTGGTTGAACATGCTTTTTCTTTGTCTGTCCATCAGGGCCAATGTGCAGGGCTCTGGGTTTCCCTGGCTGTCCAGAGGCAAGAAGCTGCAACTACTGGGAGCCAGTGAGCAGAATAAAAGGGAATTGGGACCAGTGTCTCTCCATGGCCCAGGCGCTCCGCAAGAGGAAGGAGAGGCTGAGCCACTGAAAGCCGCTGATTCCCTTTTATCCTGCTCAATGAGTCCTAGCAATCTCTCCAAAGGATCAAAGCCAAAATACTGGGGCACCAGGGAAGGGAAGAGAAGAGCAGCCAGATGGCCTGCCTACAGCAAGGAAGAGCAGAAGGCACAAAAGAGGGTCAGAAAGCTCACTAGAAGGACACTGAACTTCAGTGGGTGACCAACTGCTAGGAATGGTAGGAGAGACCTTCCAGTACAGACAGCAGATAAACAGACTCTCACCCTGACCTACCTCACAGGGTTCTTGTTGTGGAGACACAATTGAGAGCAGCAGGAGGAGAATGGTGTAAGCTGCTTTGACTTCTTTGGAGGAAAAAAGGTGGGATATAAATCTTGCAAATAAAGAGGAGAGGCTATGAAAAGACATAGCCACATTTGCAGCAGAGTCAGTAATGGTTCAGCCTGTGGATGGCTTACACCACGAATCTGTGCAGGTCCCTACTTCTTTTGCCTCACTGGTATTCAGCCTGGCCCCATAATCACTTGCTTTGCTCAGTGAACCATCATCTGGCCTTCCACACACTCACCTCTATCAGTCCTGGACGTTCCTACTGGCCCTGCAGCGACTTGAGGTTTTTAAATAAAATTCTTATTGCAGCTCAACTGAAATGGAATTCTCACTCATTCCTGTCTTGAAATGCCATGCCTAAATATTTGTACTACCACTCTATGCGACTCTGGTGCGCCCACAACTGGAGTATTGTGCTCAGTTTTGGGGCCCTCATTACAGGAAGGATATAACCAGGTTGGAGTCAGTGCAGCACAGGGCCACAAGGTTGGTGGCTGGTTTGCAGGGGATGCCATATGAGGCAAGACTGAGGGAACTGGGTCTCTTCAGCTTGGAGAAGAGGGGATATGTTGGCGACATACAGGTATGTGAGGGGATGTCACATGGAGATGGGTAGAGACCTGTTCTCCCCTGCAGAGGAAGGCAGGATGTGCTCCAATGGAGCAAAGCTCAGGGAACCCAGGTTCCATTTCGATGCCAGGAAGCACTTCCTGACAGTCAGGACCCCGAGGGCGTGGAATGGGCTTCCACGAGAGGTCATTGAGGCCCCATCGGTGAGGGTGTTCAAAGATAGGCTGGACATGCACATGGTGGGCATGTCATGAGCAGAGCTGGCTAGAGCCAGGGGTCAGACTAGATGGCCTGGGAGGTCCCTTCTGACTCGCTCTGTTTCTATGTTTCTATGTTTCCTGGGAAACAGCAACTGGCTGGACTCTGTAGCTGCCAGTGCCAGCCCAGAGTAGCCTTGGTGTGATCCAATCGTGCTCTTACTTCCTTGTGGTATAAAACACATGCACACCATTTGCAATTTCCCAAGCAGCCATGAGATGGTGCTACTGGGAACTGCTCAGCTGGGTCCCTTGGGTGCATGAGTGGGCGCTAGGTGATCAAAGCTTGCACATCAGACAGAAACACTAGTGCTGGGCTCTTTTCCTTCCTAAAATGATAATGGTGATAACGTCAGCACAAATGGCCTGAAATTCTGTCCTTTATGATCTTCTTGGAATCCTAGCTGACACCTCAGTGGGACTCCAACATGACCATTCAATTCTTCTAGAACATGAGACATGGAATATCTCTACACAGTTGCTCCATCTTGACTACAACTGTCTTGGGTGTTCTTTTTCTGCCCTTTTATAACGTTTTGTTGCTGCATCTGTATGCCATGTACAACCACCAGCAGTCGGGACTGCTCAAAAACCATGCCCTTCATCTAGTTTTTCTAGCTGAAGTGCTGTTGTTGGTTCTCCAAGCTCATCAGATTTGAGGTAGACTTCCATCAGTGATCTGCATCCATGTAACTTTTTGTACATTGTGCTGCTGGACTTGTAGGTAGCTCCTTTGTTGTTTCCTGGAAGGTGATTTTGCTTCTGTTTTATGTATGGAGGTTGCTGATGGTTCTGAAAAGCCAAGGTCAACAAGATGAAAAATTTTGGCATCATTTTGTTTAGCTAACAGCACCAGCACCACCGTTACCACCTGCATCATGTGTGTGTGTGGGTGTTTAGTTATTAGTACCTTTACTTCAGTTTAGGAAGCAGTGTGAACCTGCAAAAGCATCCATTTACATTTTGATCATGCATATCAATTCAAGATTATGTTACTTCAGGGAAGATGTATTTCACACATGTATTTTTCACTATAAATTTCATCAAGCAAGATTCAGGGTGAAATCCTCTGGAGATGAGCATCGGCCTTCTTAACAGACGTGCCCCTCCAGCACAAGTGGGAGGCACCACGGAGGTGACCTTTGCTTCCCCAGCCTCCCATGCGGTCTCTTTGCTCAATGGCCATTTTTGTCCATTCATATGATCATCACAGGTGGCCATTCTGTACAAATACTCGCACAGCCATTGGGAACACATCCGTGATGGCGCTTGATCTGTGCTTTTGCCTCCCTGAGCCATCAAGTCATCTCCAACTTAGGGCAACCCTGTGAATGAAAGCTCTCCAAAATGTCCTATCCATGACAGCAGCTTCCTTCATGGAGTCAGTCCCTCTCTTAGCTGGTCTTCCTCTTCACCTTCTGCCTTCGACTTTCCCTAGCAGGATTGTCTTCTCCAGGGAGTCTTGCCCTTTCATGATGTGCCCATAGTATGGCAGCCTGTTTTGTCATTTTATTAATTCTAGGGAAACCTCTGGCTTGGCTTGACCTAGGACCCACTTGTTCATCTTTCTCTCAGTCCAGGGTGTTTGCAAACCCTGTATCTTTATTTGTCCATAATATATTAATCTGTGCTGAATGTGGTGCTTTTTCTCAAGAAGTACACATTTCTCAGCTCTGCCACCTCACTATTCATACAGCAAAGTCTTTGCCACTGCTGTTAATTCAGTTCCTTGCAGGCTGCAATCCTGATAAGCACAGATCCACAGTCTTCTCAATCAACTAGTGTTTGTTTTGCAGTTGGACATTTCAATTTGTCTTGCCAATTCAGTTCACATTCCATTAACAATTAAGAAGTGATCTGCACAGAAAGGAAATTTGACTTTCTAGCAAAGTTTGGCTATCTTGCGCCTGGAAGATAGTGGAAGTTGGTAGTCCAGCCCATCAGGAAGACAGCAAGTGGGAGTGGACAGCCTGACTTGGAACCCCGTCCACGAGTTAGCAGGGATGCTGGCACAAGCTCAGACCTTAACCTTGGAAAGAGTGGCTGCATAACAAGTATGTTTCCTTGATCAATCACAGCCGTGCCATATTCTTCGTGATTGCCCTTGGAGAGAGTCCGGATGCTTCAGATGGTGCAAAAAAGCATTGTTATTATTAACAATGCTTAATAATATCCATAGGTTTTAATTGTGCAGCCAGGGTGTTTCTGGGTTTTAATTGTATTTGTATCATGTTTACTTATTTATGTGAGCTGTCCCAAAGCTATAAATGATGGGACGGCATACAAAAACTCTAAAACAAACAAACAAACAAACAAATATTCTGGGATGGGCCAAAGGGGTCTGGAAGGGCACATGCTTTGCCTGCAGGGGCTGCAGCTTCAGGCCCCATCTGGGATGGGCTGGGAAGGGATCTGGCTGGCAGAGAGGCTGGAGGCTGGACCAGTGATCTGATTGGTATCTGAGTTCCTAATTAATGCCAGAACTAGACGGCTGCTATTTTCTCCTTCATGCAGTCTAGTGACACATAAGACGCATGACATGTGTGTGCCAAAGGTTCTCCTGACCATGCTCAGTTTTCCTGCTTGCTGCCTGCAGGAGCTGGAAGATTTATTTATTTTATTTATTAAAACATTTCTATGCTGCCCCATCGCAATAAAGCCTCGGGGCGGCTTACAACAATAAAAAATTTTGACATATAACTTCAATTACAACCCCTCCGCCCTGCCCCCCCGGTGCATCTCGGCAAAACCCCTTTAAAATACAATCTAAATTAACAAATATAAATATTAAACAAATTAACAATTAAAATATGATTTAAATAAAAAGGTCCAATGATTTAAATATTTACAGTCCAATGGTGAGCTTTGGATTCATTGATGTTACAAGGCAGAGGAGGAGAGCTAGGCATTGGGTTGCGATTTCCTTTGGTTCCAAAATCTGCTCTTACATCGAGCTTTGGCCTCTGTCCCTCTGCTTTGCTTGCGGGGGAAATTTATACATTAGAACTGGTAACTTGTGCAGTTGTCTATACAGCTCACACACTGAGATCTCCAGGAAATTTGTTTCAGTTCAGTTTTGACCAGAATTCATCCATTCACATCTCCTGGAACTGGCCATGGAGCTGAACATAATATGAGGTCAAAGTGTGTGGTCAAAGCTGAGCTTGTGATGTGATTTGGAATGCCTATGGAACGCGCTCCCCAGAGAGGTCCACCTGGCACCGTCGTTATTTGTTTTTCGGCGCCAGGCTAAGACCTGTTTATTCCAACAATATTTTAACAACTTATAATATTAGCTATATAAGTTTACATCTGCAGCGAGGGTGGATCCGGAATTTATTTGTATTATGCTTTATATTATTATTCTTATTTATTTATGTAAGCCATCCTGAGGCTTTGCGAAAGGACGGCATAGAAATATTCTAAATGAATGAATGAATGGATTTGGGAATGGCAAAGAAAAGAGATGGACAGAGGCATCCATCTGAAAGACGCACACGGCACTCACTTTTTTGTGGGGGAAGGATGCAAACATGGTTGACTCAAGGGAAAGAAATGTGTCCCCCCAAAATGAACAGCATTGATGCATACAGTCAGAAAAATGGCCACAAAAATACAAGGAAAATAAGACAAAGCAAAGCAACATTCACATTCTGGTATGGATGCAAGTTAGAATAAACTGTAAGTCTACAGTGGAGAGTCTCAATGAGCCCGGGTGTTGCTGATTTGTGCACCCCTAGCTGTCCCTGGATATGGCCTGCAACAGCCTGGAGATACTTTTATGCAGTGCTTTTTTTGTAAAAAAAAAAAAAGGTGCCTGAACTCACATCTTGTTAATCTTTTATTTAAAAAATTATATATTCAGTTCTTAATATTCTGGCCTTTTTATTAGCAGGGCCAGTAGTTGAGAATTAGTAATGTTTTCATTTTTAAATTTGGGGTCACACTTTTACACTAAAAATTTAAAAAAGATTTTCAATTCACCAACTTTTTTTAAAATAAAGAAATTGTTTACCTTTTGCACGTAGCCAGTCAGTCTACACACACCAACATTGTGTAATGAAACATAATGGTCGCTGCCCGCAGTAAGCACTCAGTGCGCGATCACAAGCCGAGCAGCATCACAAGCTGAGCAGTGCTATCACAACCAGCACGGACACACACACAGCCCGCAGGCACTATTTTAATGCTTTTTGCTGCCGACCTGCTACGCCCGACAGGGCGATTCAAAATCACGTGGAAAAATCCGTCGAGAAAAGGTGCCGGAACATCGTTCCAGTGCTTTCTATGACAAAAAAAGCCCTGCTTCTATGCACGTGGTACCACTTTTTCTAGCTGCTGCAGTCACTGCTCTGTGGATGTTTCCAAAATACAATGTGGAGCACGGTGAGGTCTCTTTAGGTGGAGGCAGGAAGTAGTGGATTGTTTCCAGTGGAAGATCACACTGTAGGTGATTATCTTGCTGAATGCACTACGCAGGGATGGGTGAGAATTTTGTTCGTGTTTTTTACACGACTTTTAAGCATGCACTTAGTAATGAATATGGGAACAAGCCAAGGTGGATGGATTTGTCCATCCAGACCCATTTTGTGCTTAACTTTTAAAAGTCTGAGTTTGCATCCCTGTGTCTTCAACCATATTTAGGATGTCCCATTTCAGATAGAACTTTTTTCCCTAATGGGCTTCTCACATTTAAACGCTCTCTGTGTGTGTTTGTGAGGCAGGCAGGGATGATATATGGCAGGTAGGCAGTTTGGCCCTCTCCAAACTGTAAACAGCTGTACCTATTGAATTTGGCCACTGCAGATAAGGAATAATTTAATTTCAATTATTTTGTATCAGAATGTACAAAAATTCTGCAATTTCTTTCTTGTACCTGTTGGAAAGAAAAGAAAGTGGCCATGGGAGAAAGCAAAAGGATAGATCCCTCCCTTCCTGTCATTACCATAAGAGGGCAGGATGGCCAACAGTGCTCATGGTTTCCAAAATGACTAGGCAGATTCAGAGGGGAGTAGACTGTCACTAACTCATAGCTATGGCAGAGCAATGGAACCTCCATGATCCAAGGCAGAATATCTGTCATTAACAAGTAACTGGGGAAACCGATCACATACAAGAAGCATACATCTGGATCCAAACTTGTTATTTTACGATAATCTAGTATTTGGTGTGGATGGATCTGACCAGTATTCCCCCTAATAAAGCTAAGATGATTCCTAAGGATGAACTATAATTTATCTATGTTATCACTGTCCTGAGACACTGTAAAGGGTGGGATACAAAAATTTTAAATAAATAAATGACTAAATAAATAAATAAATGAAGTGGGCATGCATGTGGTGATTACTTCTTGATGTCTTTTTTCCTGAGGGCAGCTGCTGCTTTCAAAATTACAGTGGCAGAAGCTATTAAAACATATTGATTTTTCTATTTTCACTGCATATTGTATGAAAAGAGAATACACTCCCCTCACACTTGCTTCAGCTTAATAATATTCTATTGATTGGCGCTGAGGTTATAGAAAACAGCATCACCCTCATCTTTACGATACATGTATACATCTCACCAATGATGCTGAAAATAATAAAAATGTGTGATCGCCGTATTAATTGCCGTCCACGGAGGGAGAGCAATCAGTCTAGCTGAAGACAGGAGCAAAGTAAGGCAAGCCCTTCTTCCATTGTGTGCGCAAATATATTGTTATTACCAGTGAATGGGGATTTAGGGGGAGGGAAGATAAGAGTGAAGATAGATGGCCTTGTAGCACCATTAAGAATCCTCCATCTTGCTTCTGCCTCATGATCTTTTAATAAGATCTTGTATCAAGTAACAAGGAATAAAGGGAGAAACTCTGCTTGAAATAGGCAACAAGAAGTGAAGTCCTCAGTGAGATGGCTTCAGCAGCAGCATAGTGCCCTGCCCTGTCCTTACAATTAGGGTACTGTGAATGATTGCATGTCTCCTGCTTCGGTGACCTCGGTGGGGAGGCACAGCTGATCTCACTGTGCTCTCTCATGAGCTCACATGGCTCGGGATCAGTGAAGGCAGTTATGAGCCTACAAAGCTCTGGAGATCTTTCTGGCAAGTCCTCTCACTGCCGGCCAGCAAAGCCAATGGATGGAAATGATGGGAGGTATCATCCAACAATATCTGAAGTGCCACAGATTCCCCGCTGCTGCCTTGTGATGGTTGACCCATGTGCTAATAACCATAATGAGCATATCACCCCCAAACAGCATCTCAGTAGCGAAAGGGCCTCATCCTAGCCACAAGACGGTGGAAAATGGCTTAGCACGAACATCATGCTGCCACACACACAGAGAAGCCATTATGCTATTCCATGGCTTGCAGCTGCCTGGAACATGGCTTGTGTTTATGGAAAGGCACACCACAATGGCAACACCCCCTGGCTGCAAAGACAAGCCACTCTGCAGGCGTACCATGGCTCACCGATTTTCACTATGAACTACCTGACAGCAGAAACCAAGTGGTTTCCTCTTCATAATAGTTTCCATCCTCCTGGTTCAGTCCTCCCACTGTTGGCATGTATCCCATCAGCCACTATGCTCCTCAGGGTGTTTGCTCTCTGCCGATGTCACCTTCCTCTTTGGTCCAGACTTAGAGGCTGGATGGCTGAAACAGCTCTTGCAGCTGCCACTCTTTCAGGAGGTGATTGTGACAGTGACATACCAGGTCTGTGGAAACCATGATCCTGGGTTCAGACAATACGACAAGCCATGGTAGAGGAAAACTATGGAACAAACTGCTGTTTCCTATTGTGCTTCCCATTCTGGTAATGAACCATTCCCTTCCCTCTTTCCTTCTAGTTATCGAACTCAAGGCAATTTTTGGAAGTGTGGTTCTTTTATTGAGACAGGTTACAGAACAGTAAGAACTCTAAATAGCCTTCCCCCAAATTGGAGGAAGAAGCATCTGCCCATGTAAAGAGCTGGTTACTGCCTGGAAAATTCCACTCTGTCCTTCCCTTTCAGTAAAGTTTCTGAGTCCACCCTCAGGGTAGCTCTTGATGCTTAAGGGCAAGACAGCAGAAATGGTGAAGAACCTCTAACTGGGAAGGTTGTTTCTCCCATACTCCTTACTGACCTTGACCACCACCCACCGTCCTCCACCTCCTCGTCAGAATCAGGCACATCTATCTGAACAGTCCGCTGTGAGTGAGAGATGGGCCCATCTCTGCAGTTTCCAAAGACCAACCTTTTCATGGTGAAATACCATGTCTGGGTTCAGATGACATGACAGACCACTGATGGTAAAAACCCATGCTAGTTGTGTTGTCTGAACCCAGATTCAGCATTTGGTGGTGACCTGAGGGTCACACCATGGAGAAGTCACAGTTGCTTGCATTCCCTTGGTGGGCAGACTTCGTGTTCCAGCCAGAGAGTATAAAAATAAGCACCCCACACTCCTTTGTTCTCCCTTTCCACCACCAGCACTTTGAGTGCAATATTCTCAGCTTTGAACGGCAGAGGCTCCCTGTGTCCTGTGTGACAACTCAAGCTTCTCTGGGCTCGCTCCCATGTGTTGCTCTGTACATAGGAGAAGCATGGTCGAAAGAGAGTGCCACAGTGGGTTTCTGCTTCAGCTTCAGTTGGGGTAATACCATCTGACTATAAATGTGACTCGATGTGGCCAAAGCTGAGATCAGAGAGATTAAGTAAAGGGTAGGTTCTTTCTGCGCTCAAAAGCTTCATGTGAGACATTTGAAGTCAGTTCCTGAGGCAGGTAGCCTACCTGGGGTAGACCTAGGTTAATCTCTTCCAGGTGGTTGAACATGAACACAGCAGTTAGTGTTACAGCCACTCACCTCTTCAAAGCAATTGGAGACAGCTGCTGTTAAGCTAATCAATACTGAGTGTAGAGAATGAAAAGCATAAGCATTTTTTTCTGCAGGGTCCAGGGTTGCATGCTTGGAATAACAAAGTACCTCTTTGTTCCCTCCCATGCGCAGAAGAAGCGCATCCTGTGTTTGACAAAGATATGTTGATCAAGCTAAAACATTGCCTTGATAAGTTGTTCCGATTCTTGAAACTGTAGGCTATAGCTAGAGAGCTACCAGCTAAGAACCTGAAAATACTGGGGCCTACTGAATATGCCTTGCTGTGTGACTTATATTTAGAAACCTTGAAAAAGTGGCATCACAGTGAAGGGACAGCTTCTGAAACTTGTAGGACACTTGAGGTTTGCAATTAATCTTTACGTAATTTGCACCTAGGAACAAATTTCATCCCTCTGCAGGATTTCCGTAACTGGACCATCGAGTGAACAGCATGTTGGCTGCTGCATCCCATAGAATTCAATGGAGACCATTTGGAATGAAGCCGAGCTATAGTTGCATAACCTCATCTATAGAGCCTCGGTTTGGGTTCAGTTCCTTGGTCAAATGAAGAGTGTGCTGCTTGGTCCTTGGGCCGGCTTCCATGAAAAATGATTTGTGTCAGTCATTTACCACTTACTTCTCTTTAGCGTGCTTACTCATCATGTGGTAAGAAAAGTTAATATTGGTTCAAAGAAAGTTAAAAAGGCTGTGGATTTCCACCCCTGCCTCCTCTCCCGCAATCCACTCTTTACTGTGAAGTATCTTGCTCTAAAAAATGGGTTGTAATTACTTCATGCTGCAAACACCTCATTTTTAAGCTTGCTTTGTGAAGTTTCAGCATCTAGCTGTTTCTTGAGAGGGAGTAGAGGTGAAGTAGTTTCACATAGACAGGAACAGTGAATGCAGAGTAAAAATGTGTGTGCCACATGCAGAGGGGAGAATTTCAGCAAGTGCTGTGCTTCCAGGTACATGGATGGGTCCAGCATGGATGTCCCACCATTGAGGAGCAGGACTTTCGTGTCCTCTGCTCAGTGCAGCCTGACACTTGCACCCTTGTGCAGGGCCTGAACCTTCTGGAGGGCACGCTGGGGCTGAAGGGGTGGGAGAAGAAATTCTTCCGCTGGAAGAGGGAAGAAGCCAGACATGATGCGTAATGCTACAGTTGGGATTTAAGCATCCTAATTCTGCACAGGATTGCAGCCATGTTTGACAATGGAATCAGGAACAATTGTATCTCAATAGACACCTAATGCAATTAAGTCCTTTCTACCAAAGTAGATCTCCAAAATTTTGGGCTTCAGCTCCCAGCATTCCTCAGATTTACAAGGACCTCTGGCAGTTGAACTCCAAAACTTCTGGAGACCTAAGTTCTGCCCACTGCTGCTTTAGACAACTATTAAAGGTATAGGAGACCCATCCTGGCCACCTTAAGCAAAGAACAAGATCCAAACAGCACTGGACTGAACGAGTTAGATACTTCATGCCAATATGGTCAATCATCATGCAACGGAGATTGCCAAATTATAAGCGGCTTGAGTTGTGCCTCGAGCCGTAATGGATGCAGCAGCAGATTCTCTTGTCCTTCTCCAGTTCTCTCAAGCAACACATGCCCTCTGCTCCCCTGATTTTCTGACTCCTTGTTGTAAAATTCCTTTCCACACTTGGCAGAATTCCCAGAGCATCCCAGCTTCCCTCCTTCCACCTTCTGTGATCCGAATCAGATTTGGCAGCAGTGAGTGAAACTTTCTCCAGCTCCCCATCATTGCATGGCCGCCTCCCCGTTGGCACTTGGGTTCGAACCTGGGATCAGGGGCAAGGCTGAAGCCATGCTTGACCTCACCTGTCCTCCACCTTCAAGGTGAAACGAATAGCAAGACGGGAAGAAACAATGCTCCAAATGTACACACATATTTGCAATGCTTCTGTCATTTTTAAAACAGATCCTAACCTATTTTATGCTAATTGCTCTTTCTCAGGGAAATGACTATTGCTAACCAGGGGAGGCAGGAGTATCAGTATCAGGATAAATGTGTTTTCCTTTTTGTCACAGAACAACCTGGTGTTCAGCTATTGGTGAAGGCAGACTGCTCAGTCTGAAATGATCTCTGTTATAAACAATTCTGACACTGGGTACAAAGTCCAAATAAGATGGCAGCCACCCTGACAGTCTTGAGGAGCATACCTTGCCCATAGTAAGAGGCAGCTATTCAGACTTAGGAACAGTTTGGCAATCCGTGTTGACAGACACAGGAAAGAGGACTCTAACTCAAAGCCAGAAGAAACATATACAAGTGGCATTTTAATATGAACTAGATATTAGCCTTGGAAGCTAAGCTCTGGCTTGATTTTCAGAGGCAGGGCACCTCTGAATAGCAGATGCAGGAATGAATGTCAGGGAGCCCGATGCTTTTGTGTCTTGCCAATCAGTTTCCCAGATCCAGGTGCCTCACCAATGGATCTGGGATGCTGGAATCACGTGCCTTTGCTTTGAGCCAGCCAGTCTCGTTTTAGTCCTTGGCTGCACAGATCTGGACCACCCTGGCAAAGGAAGAACTGATTAAAAGAGAACTGGGATTTCACCCTAGCCCACCCTCAGATGAAAAGTGCTGGTCTGGAGACTGAGCCCTTCCTGCTGCAGTGTTCCAGGAGGACTTCTCGCTGACCCTTTTCCTTTGGGAAAGTAAAAGTTCCTGCAGATCAGCAAAGAGCCATCCATTTCCTGGCAATCCTGGGATGGGAAGAGGCTGGGATGGAAATTGTAGCTGTTGAGTGACTACACTCTTCAGTAGTAGAGCTGAGCTCCAGTGGATCATCAACACCAGGGAGCAGAACCACACACACCAGAGACAGGACTGGCCCTCTCCTTCCCCTGGTTCTGCCCCTTTCCCTAAACCACCAGTTCCCCAAAATGGTGCAGTTGCTTCTCCATTCTAGAAGCACTGAATGTCTCTCCTACAGCTTAGTTACTCATGGTAAGAGCTGTGCAGGTTTAGACAAGGAGAAAAGAATCTTTAGTACCCAGCATTCTCCTGGTTGGATAGCTGGCTGGGGAATGCTGGGAGTACTAAGAGTTTTTTTCCCTGCCTGAATATTCATAAGATTGCACTATTATGCCCAAATATGCTGACATTTTTGATACTTTGGTCCTGTTATTTTTGGGTTCGGCCCTGCCTGCTTGCTACTGGATTGTGGCCTTGAAAGCATCTCCAAATTAGAACTCGGCCCTTGGGCCGAAAGACGTTCAGCAACCTTGCTCAGCCAGCCTTTGCTCCTTCCTTCTCAGAGGACACATACAAGTCTGGCTGCCACGAGCCACATGCCTTTATCTTTTGCTGGTGCATCAAATCATCCACTCACCTTGCCCTGCCTGGCTGGCTGCTCCTGCTGGTTTCAATAGGCTGATTTAAAGGGAGGGGTGTGTGATGACTTCAAGAACCAGGATTTAAGCACAGCACCCGCAGTCTCATTTCTGTGTGGTGTAGCAACTGTACTGCACTGTGACAGTGCATTTAAACTGGGAAATTCTAATCTGTTAAATGATAAGCGTGTCTCCATCTATCAATGCACCTCTTTGTTATATGTACAGTATTATTTCCATTTAATAAACTTTTCAGTGATTAATGTGGAATCCATAGTACGTTGCTGCTTTCCAAGGTTCAATTTGGATGCCAGGAAGCACTTCCTGACAGTCAGGACCCCGAGGGTATGGAAGGGGCTTCCACGGGAGGTCATTGAAGCCCCATCGTGAGGGTGTTCAAGGACAGGCTGGACGTGCACATGGTGGGCATGTCGTGAGCAGAGCCAGCTGGAGCTGGGGATCAGACAAGAAGGAGGCCCCTTCTGACTCGCTCTGTTTCTCTGTTTCCACTGGTTTTCCCCAGCACTCACACACACACAAACATGCACATACTTTGTAGTTAAGGCCTATGGACATTTTTCAATTGCATATTTATCAAATTTAAACATTCATGCAAATAAGCAAGAAGCTCCCCAACCCCAGCTCACTGGAAACCAAGCAGCAATATATCACTACAGGAGTTAAAATGATCCCCCCACCCAACACAGATGGTGTGTGAATTGTAATTGCATGAGGGCTGAGGACAAGCACCGGACTGTATCAGTGGCAATGGATCTCTGAGAACTGAACTCAGTTTGGCTTTTGACACAAATTCACAAACTGCTTGATAAACTAGATAGAAAGAGCCTGAAATATAACCATTTTGCATATGGAAGAAGTGGAGCAGAGGACTCCGTCCAGCCTGCTAGAGACCCATTCAGATCAGATTCAGATTCCAAATGCTTCTGAAAGTTTTAGCAGCAAGGCATGAAGGCAACACGTTTTTTCAGCTGCTGGCCTCCAGGACTGAATTCGGACATGCTGAACCCATGGAGGGTTAACACACTTGATGAGAGCCACCAAATTACAGCAAAAAAGAGGGAGGTATTGGCATGTGTACGGGAACAGCATCATATCGATGAAATGGAAATAAGTCTATAGGCCTTGACTACAAAGTGTGCCTGTGTTTGTATGTGTGTGTGTGCTGGGGAAAACCAATGGAAAGCAGCAACTTACTATGGAGTCCACATTAATCACTGAAAAGTTGATAAAATGGAAATAATACTGTACATATAACAAAGAGGTGCATTGATAGATGGAAACATGGTTATCATTTCACAGATTAGAACTTTCCAGTTTAAATGCGCTGTCACAGTGTAATACAGTTGCTGCATCCCACAGAAATGAGACTGCGGACGCTGTGATTAAAGCCTGGTTCTTGAAGTCATCACACACCCCTCCCTTTAAATCAGCCAAGAGTCCTATTTAAACCAGCAGGAGCAGCCAGCCAGGCAGGGCAAGATGAGTGAATGATTTAATGCACCAGCAAAAGATAAAGGCATGTGGCTCGTGGCAGCCAGACTTGTGTGGGTCCTCTGAGAAGGAAGGAGCAAAGGCTGGCTGAGCAAGGTTGCTGAATGTCTTTCAGCCCAAGGGCTGAATTCTAATTTGGAGACACTTTCAGGGCTACAACTAGGGCCAATTCCCCAGTACCAACCACTGCTGCCTTCCCATGGCTCAGCGTGGAAAGAATGTTCAGTAACTGCAGAATGTGGTAGATTTGCTGTATTTGTGTGTGTGTGTGTGTGTGTGTGTTAGAGAGAGAGAGAGAGAGAGGCAGAATTGAAAGTCAGGAGAGAGAGAGAGAATAGGCTGACATTTCCTGGAAGGAGTGCAGTTGGCTAGAATGCTGGAAAGGGACACTTCCTGCTGCAACGTCTGAGGGATGGTCCTGGGTCCTTTGTGGTCGCTGAGGGCCCAGTGGCTCAGAAAGGCCAGGACCAATGTTGGCTGTTTGACAATGCCGTCTGTTGTCCGATGTGGATGTCCCAGGCACTTTGCTCTGGTAACCGCAGGCTGCTGTAATGAACTCTGTGTGGGGCTGTGCTCACACCTGGTCTGCAAGCTGCAACTAGGGCCACTTCCATGTTGTCAGTGGCAGCAAGGGGAAGGGCCTTTTCAGTGGTGGCTCCCAATTATGGAAAAGGCTTTCCACTGAGGCCCACTTGGGGCCAACCTTGACATCCATTAGGCACCAGGTAAAACTCTCCTCCACTGCAAGTCATTTGATTAGTTTACTGGGGCTTTGTTAGCTGCTTGAACAGGTCTTTGATTCAATTTGTACAACTATTGTAACTTCTGATGCGTAGTTTCAATCTGGTTTTAAGTTTTTTTCACAGTAACCTTTTCATGGTGCCTTTACATGCTGTTTGCATTTTCTATTGTATTTTCATGGAAAGCACCCAGGGATCTTCAGCTATTGGGAGGCACAGAAATTAAATGGTAACGATGAGGCTGAATGCAGAACGCAGCCGCTCAGATGCTCAGTGGGACACCCACAAGGAGCACATCATACCTGTTTTAAAAGAACCACCCAAGCACCGATGAGGTGCTGAACTGTGTCCAGGGTTACACTGTTGACAAGCAAAGCTTTAAACAAATTGGCTCCATGGTCCTTATCGGACAGCCTTCCCCAATAATACAGGAGGCCTTGCTATATGAGCTAGAATGCCAGCTCTTCCACATCCACAGTATTCTTCCCTTTACATTTTTACTTTTCGGAGAACCCCACAGGAGCGGTGATGAGATCACAGCTGGCCTTCAAAGGTCTCTGGCACCTTGGCGCAAGCTGGCAGGAGCTTGCTGATGCCTGGGAAATGCCTAAGATTAAAACTGAATTAGACTACCTAACCTTGAACAGGGAAGAAACATGAACATAGTTGTTAACTGAGATCTAGGATTTTTTGTGAATAACAGCGACTTAAACAAAGGCACTCCATTCAATATTTCATTTTTATTTTATCGTATTGCTGTCAAGTTTATGATCTACCTTGTAAAAAGTGTTTGTAATCAAGCATCTATGCAAATAGATTCATATTGTTTGTTATATAGTAAACTCGGGAAAATATTTAAAAATGAATTAGACTACAAATTAAATAAGCAGTTCCTTAGTATCCATATATGTATCTGACAAAACATTAGAACTAAGAAGGCTGCTTACTAAAATAACCAATATATAATAAAAGATCTTATAAAAGACAAAACAGAATATTGAAAAAAAGAGGTAGTACGAATTGAAATAAAAAAGCAATGCCCCAACTAATGTTGTGAGCCGCCCCGAGGCTTTGTTGTGATGGGGCGGCATATAAATGTTTTAATAAATAAATAAAAATAAATAAACTAAATTTGCACCTGGTAATTAATTGAGAGGTCTGCTCCCAAATGAGGATGTGCTAGATTAATAGTCCATATAATATATATCGGTCTGCAACCCTTCACATCCTTACCTGAAAGTAAGTCTCATTGAGCACAGTTGAGCTGACTTCTAACTAGATATGTGGAGAATTTTCAGCCATGACTTCTGAAGATTACATGATTATCTTGCTGACATGTCTGTTTCTTCTGCCAGTAAAAATCTCTAATCCCTCTCTTTGTCCCTAGACTGCTGTAATTTTAAAATAGTTCACTTCACTGAACACTTTCCTGTCATAATAATATTCTTCTAAGTTCTACACAATCCAAAGAGTCCTTCAACAACTCAGCACTGCCCGATATGTAAGAGAGAGAAATCTGAGCAATGAACATGCATCAGTTTTTCAATGTTTTCCACTCTTTGAGATCTTCTAGAGACCTGCACGGTGTCTTTCTTGATGAAGAGGTCATTTTCTACTGGACAGGATATGTATGTATGTATGTATGTATGTATTGAAAACACTTATATGCTGTCCTTTATGCATATCATCTCAGGACGGCTTACAACATTAAAACCAGAAATCAGTAAAACAATCAAGATCACAATATAATAGAACAATATATAACCCATAAAATAAATCAAATCAAATCAAAAGCAACTATAAAACTATCAAATGCTAATTTTTGAAATAACGCTTAAATAAAAAGGTTTTGACCTGGCACTGAAAAAAATATGGGCTTGGCACCAGGAGAACCTCTCTGGGGAGCACATTCCACAGTGTATATCAAATGCACTGGATGGGCCAGGAGGTTGATGTTTCCCTGTTCTTAGATGCCAAAGGAGGAAAGGAAGTATCTTACCAGTAGTAGTTGAAAAACAGGGGTAGGCAGTCTTCACACTTGCAGGATTTACTCTGGAACCCTAAGAACCGCCAAAAATAGTTCCATGCAGTGCTTTTTTTTGTAAGAAAAAAGGTGCCAGAACTCATGAAATTATTTACCTTTCACATGTTGTTGATCACTGTACACACGCACACACATCAGATATGTAATGAAACATAACAGTTGCCACCTGCAGTAAGCACTCAGTGC
This sequence comes from Varanus salvator macromaculatus, assembly GCA_023646645.1. Lineage (NCBI taxonomy): Eukaryota > Metazoa > Chordata > Lepidosauria > Squamata > Varanidae > Varanus > Varanus salvator. The sequence continues at coordinate 22,769,783 of JAIXND010000773.1, read as the reverse complement.
ATGACCACACAGCCAATCACAAGCCGAGCAGCACCACAAGCCGAGCAGCACCATCACAACCAGCACAGATGAAGTATGCATGCATCAGATTCAACACACAAGCAGGCCCCACATGCACCGTTATAATGATTTTGCCACCGACCTGCTACGCTGGACAGGGTGATTCAAATCCACGTGGACCAAACAGCAAATTTTCAAAAGTTACTTTTAAAACTTGGAAAATCTGTCAAAAAAAGGTGCCGGAACTCTGTTCCGGTGCGTTCTATGACAAAAAAAAAAGCACTGGTTCCATGCGAAAGGTACAGAAGTAGTCTTAACTTGTTTTGAAGTCCCAGGCCTGAATGAATGTCAGAGTCCTTCATGCAGAAATTCACTCTTGCTCGCCCCAAGTTGCCTTTATTTCTGGACCATAATTTGAAGGCTGCTGCTGCTGTTGAGCTACTGGGAGTCAGAAATCCTTACTGATCCTCTGCAAAGCACTGAGAGCCGAAGCAGTAAATCAAACTCTCTGCCCAACGCTGTGCTACAGCTGGGGCTGCCAAGATGGGAGGGGGAGGCTATGCCGCTCAGTAACACCTCGGATTTGGCTGAGTGAAAAGTTGCATGTTAGGTTTATTCTTTGAAGGGAAAAGTACTCAGAATATGAATGGACTGGCATAAAATTTTGAGGACGAGCAGCTGGAAAAGTAGTGGGCAAACCATTTCAAATGTTTTCCTCTATGAAAAAAGTTAATACAGCCAATATTTATTTATTTATTTTATTTATTTAAAAGTTTATATGCCGCCCCTTGCAATAGCCTCGGGGCGGCTTACAACATGGTACATTATTAAAAACATATAACAAAATTAAACCTTTCACTGTCATGAAACTTCAGGAACATTCTGGCTGTTAATGCCAAGTCTTGAGCTTGCCTTTGTGACATCATACCTACATCATAATTTGTTTTTAGCCTAAGCCAATGGCAGGGACCAGTAAGTTTCTGCATCTAGGAAACTCTTAGCTGGACTGCCCAACAAGTTATATCTTTAGTTTGATCACAGAACATAAGCCTGAAGGAGAGCTTTATGTCAAAGTTTTACATAGCCAACACCGGCTGAGCCAATGTAAGGTATGTATGTTAAGATATGTGTATTAAGATACTAATTTTGATAGGTGTTTTCACATTTACAAAATGAAATATTGCCTGTTTTCCATATAAGAATGTCTTGACACTTCATCCTGATCTTAGGAGCTCTCTTTTCATCTGCAGCTGGTTGACACAAGACTCTTACCTTAAATGAATGCTTCATGGAAGATGAAAGTCCAGCAATCAGTACAAATATTTGTAACTCAAGCTTATATGATGTTAAATTCTACAGTGGTCTTAACCTTTTAGCCCAAATCCTGAAGAGAAAGAAAGTTAACGTTAATAAATGTCTGTGGTTTGTTCAAACACTTCTTCCCGGTCTCTTCTTCCATTACTTCTGTGTTTCCTCCTCCACCTACCCCATCCTTTTCAATGCTCCTTGGGACAGATATGGGATATAGCCTTGTATTAACTATAACCCTGCTGCAAAATTACTAATACAATAGTGCATTTAATAATTTAGGGTGAAATCCTTTTGCAATGCTCATAAGGTCCTGGGGGTCTCGCGTTCTTCCTATGTGAAGCAAGAGAAGTGGTGGAACTGACCTTCACCTCCCCGTCTGCCCGCTCCGTACTGTTGCTAGATTGGCTTTTTTGACCAGCTAGGAAAGATGTTTCAGAGGGAAGGAAAGCTGGCTGGAGAGTTCCAACAGCCCTGGGATCCCATGTCCTGCCCTCTTCACGCTCTGAAATAGAAACATAGAAACAGAAACAGAGCAAGTCAGAAGGGTCTCCCAGGCCATCTAGTCTGACCCCCGGCTCCAGCCGGCTCCACTCACAACATGGCCACCATGTGCATGTCCAGCCTATCCTTGAATGTCCTCACTGACAGGGCCTCAACGACCTCTCGTGGAAGCCCAAGCCATACCCTCAGGGTCCTAACTGTCAGGAAGTACTTCCTGGCATCTAAATGGAACCTTGATTCCCTGAGCTTTGCTCCATTGGAGCACGTCCTGCCTTTCTCTGCAGGAGAGAACAGGTCTCTACCCATCTCCGTGTGACATCTCCTCACATACCTGTATGTCACCAACAGATCCCCTCTGAGTCTCCCCTTTTCCAGGCTGAAGAGACCCAGTTCCCTCAGTCTTGCCTCATACGGCATCCCCTGCAAACCAGCCACCAACCTTGTGGCCCTACACTGCACTGACTCTAACCTGACTATATCCTTTCTGTAATGAGGGGCCCAAAACTGAGCACAATACTCCAGTTGCAGGTGTACCAGAGTCATATAGAGATCTGATTCCCACCTGTGGAGAATAGTCCCTTTCTCCCCTCTCTGAGATCTGATTCCCACCTGTGGAGATGCAGCCAGTTTGATCCTCTCTGCACTGACTGGAGGGGGAAGGGAGGCAGATTGCAGGGTTCTCACTCAAAAGTCTGAGCATTGTCTCAGACCTCAGAGCCTGGAATCTGAACTATCCTGTGGCCCCTCAGGCACTGTCTAGGGGCCATAGGATTAGTTACATTTTGCACCAGTAAAGTTGCAGTCTCATTTATCATAGGAAGCATTGTGCTTACCTAAAATCTAAAATGGTTGAACTGCCTTAAGCAATACCTTAGGTATAGCATGCCTTAGGTAAAGGCATGTTATCCTTTTGCTATGCCCAATTCTCCTTCCTCCCCCACTTTCCTACATTCGATTCTCTCTTTCTCAAAAACAGACTCCCAATTCCATAAGCCACAAACTGCACATAGCATTCCAAACCTTTTGGATCTTTCTGAGGATCATTGCAGACTAAAACATATTACCATCTCTAATTTTAATGTTCTCCAGTGCAGAGGAACTGAAACAATTTGTGTATGCTGAACTTGTTACAGTGCCGTTATTGTCTTCATTCAGAACCGAATTAGAACAATGCTGGTTGCACCTAAATTGAAATGAAAAATTAACAGTTTAACTTCAAGGACTCTGGCCTGGCCCATCCTAGAACAGTCACTGAACTAGTCCAGATGCTTCTAAGTCAGACTTGGACTTTTCTCTGGACAATGGGCCAGTTTAAGTTTTGTCTAACTCTCTAGAACTAGAAAAGACTGAGTGTAGGAATATTTCATGGGATAGCAAGGCCAAGATCATCCACACTATTGTATTCCCGGTTACTATGTATGGGAGCAAAAGCTGGACAGTGAAGAAAGCTGGCAGGAAGAAAATTGATGCATTTGAAATATGGTGCTGGAGGAGAGCTTTGTGAATACCTTGGACTGACAGAAAGACCAACAAGTGGGTCCTATATCAAATCAGCCAGAAATTTCCTTTGAAGCAAAAATGGCTAAGTTGAGACTGCCATACTTGGGGCACATCATGAGAAGACAAAACTCCCTGGAGAAGACAATCCTGCTAGGGAAAGTTGAAGGCAGAAGCAAAAAAAGGAGACCAAATATTAGGTGGATGGATTCTATTAGAGAAGTCGTGGTCTTGAATTTGGAAGAGTGCCCAAGGCTGTCACACATGGGGCTTTTTGGAGGGCTTTCATTCATAGGGCTACTGTAAGTTGAAGACCCCTTGATGGCAATAATAAAAACAACAGCCACAACACTCTCTCCCATCTTGTATCAGCTTTCCAAATGCTTCTTCCTCATTTCAGAAAGCCAGTTCGACACTGAAATGTGCCACAACAAATAACTCAGTCCCAAACAGCCCCTTCTGTATGAATGTCAAATTAGTACCCCCCGAAGATTCCTGGAAATGTTTTTCCTCCACGAGAGTTGCATCCCTGAATTCCTTGATTGATGTCAGAGGCGAATGCAGCTACACATCTGATCTCGCACTTCTTTAATGGTTTGCTGTGTGACCCTGTTCTCACTTGAAGGAACAAAAGCAAATACATCCACACCAAATTCTCAAGTACTTATTAGAAATGTGTGTTTTTAAAGGAGATCCATTTAGTAATGGCATCAAAAGAAACTGTTTAAAATATTTAAAAGTTCATGCAGATTCTTGGCAGCCATTTGCCAGTGTCGACGACTATTTCATGGAGATTTTCCTAACTTCAGAACAATAACAAAGGCAACAGAATCATGTAAAAGGCTGCAAGGTGCCCCCTTCAGTGTGCAGCTTTGTCCATCTTGGTTTCACTTGTCCACCATTAGTAGCAGAGACAAATTGGGAATTGTGTATTCACGGTGCTGATGCCCTTTCCAGCATGTCCTTCCCCCCATGCAGGGATGGAGAATGTGTGCTCCTCCAGAAATTGTTGGAGTCCAACTCCCATCATCCTTACCAAAGGTCTGAAGGGCAACTGGTTCCTCACCTCAGCCCTAAAGGAAGGCCACTCCACCAGGGTCATTGTGTCGGATTTTGCACATCAAAGCCAAGAGGTTCTTCCACCCCTGCTCAAATCCTCACTGTGGCTTTTGCTCATCCCTTACAAATTTTGGAAGTAAAACCTTTCCTGAACATCACATTAAGGAGAGAAAGTTCTTGGCAGGATTTGTTCTCCTCTATCTTTTGGAGGTGACGAATCACAGCCTGGATAGGATTCAGTGCTATAAATGGCTGCAAAAACTTATCTCGAAGGCAGGATGAAAATGTCATTCAGAAATGGATATTCCATACAGCATGGTTGGACAACGGCATGTATGGCCTGAGGCAAAGGATAAGATGGTTTTCCCTCTCAGCTGTGTGCAGAAGCTGGCAATGGAAAATTATACCATGACAGAGCAGCATTCTCCACTGCAGCTGTGGGCAATGGGCTTGTCTATGGGATGGCGTCCAAGTGCAAGAAGTGGCTGAGTCGTGGCTGGTGAGCTATGCGGACTTCCCACCAATCTTCCTGATCTTCCATCTGAGGTGGTCACCTCGTTCTGCCCGGGGAAAGCACCAGCTTTGCTGTGGAGCAAACATTATGTTATATACGACAGAAGTCAGAGATGACTTGACAACACATAACAGTGGAATATTTACTAGTGCCAACCAATTTCGTTCAAGGAATTGCAAAAATTACCATCTTCCTTGGAAAATCAGGATAATTGAATAGTTCTAACTGAACATCATGAGGCTGCCTGCTGCTGTCAGCACATCACTGAGGTCTGGGGCTGAAGTGATTGTGTAGAGACAAGGAATGGCACTGCACCTTGATGTTTGTGTTGAGGGTCCTTGGAGAATCTTGTCAATAGGATCTCCAGCTCTACAAGGCAATAACCAACTTTCTGTGAGTCAGAGCAAAGAATAGAGGAAGAAGAGAATTAGTCATTGACAGAGAATGGACAATGCCTCCTCCAATCTCTCTGTTAGATCTATATCTTACTCTTCTTCCAAGGAACTTCCGGCCATAGACTTGAGGGTATCCCATCTTCCCTATAACAATCATCCACTGAAGGTGAGGCTTTCCAAAACCAAAACATTCCATTGAGCAGCTTCATGGAAGAACCAGGATGCATATTCGGTCTTTCCAGTCATGTACAGTACATTATTCATCGCAAGGGCCCAGCTGAAAGAGAATTGTTTGCTACCAGTCCTAAAATTGGAAGCCCTTTAAATCTGACATTAAATTTCTGTGCTAGTATTATACCATTTTGTGCCACCATCCGTGAGTGTGTAACTTATATTCCCAAAGTGGGTCCTACTCAAGACCCCAAAATCAATGTTGTCATATGCAGTCCAAAGCTGGTTTACCACTCTTTTGCACCACGAAGCTCAGTTTTGCACTGCCACTCAGAATTGTGTGTGCACATTTGTGAGTGATGGTACAAAACTCTGGGTGGGTGGCACAAAACAACACAGAATTACCACAAGGGTTTAGTGTCAGTTTTGAGCAATTACAGCAATAATGGTTGTTGGTGTTAATCAGGATTCTTAAGTGGATATGTCAGTACATACTTAGAAATAACAGCACAAAACTGAGGGTTGGTATCACAAACATTGTATACAACTTAAAAAGAAGTTTTGGGAGGGTGCAAGATTAAGGTGCCTGCAATTGTGCTTAGCCTCACCTGTCCTCAGCATTGTTTAATCTGGGTTAGGGAACCTGTAGGATGAAGATCTGTAGTTACAACTCCCTTCAGTCCTAACCAGTGTAGGCACTGGTATTGGATGATGGGGGTATAGGCTAAAACCAGCAAGCATTATCCACTCCTGGTTTAAGCCACATGGCTCTGAAGATGGCGGTAGGAAAGCAGGCAAGTCATTTTGGATAATCAGCTTGAATGATGATGTGACCAAAGAGGACAATTGGGAGGAAGAAAGAGAACAAGGCGAATGGTGCCAAGAAGCAGCAGTAACCACCAACGCTACAACAGGGCACTAAAACACATTAAAACTTGCCCAGCGAGGTGAATATTCTTTAGTAAATTGTTCAGGTTCATCTAATGTGTGCATGTTGAACCGGAAAATATTTTGTGCAGCTCTGTATCATCCTCATTCTCTTTTGAAGAGCTTGGCACAATTGTCTGAGGTTAGCGGAGAGAAAGGTTGCCAATTCAATTAAGAGACCGAGAATGTACATGAAGGTCCCCAAGCAAATCATGCCCAGTCAGTATCATCGTATAAGGAAACACCTGGGCCACTGCTGAATTCGGACAGAAACAAGAGCACATGCTTTTGATGGTCAAGTTGAATATCGTTTGCATAGCTATGCTTAAGGAATTCACATTTAGCCTTGAGTGGGTGCCCAACCATGAGCATCCTTAATCTTTCTTTCTTTCTTTCTTTCTTTCTTTCTTTCTTTCTTTCTTTCTTTCTTTCTTTCTT
>JAIXND010000773.1:22711594-22762960 GCA_023646645.1 Varanus salvator macromaculatus | reverse complement strand
TTCTTTCTTTCTTTCTTTCTTTCTTTCTTTCTTTCTTTCAAACTTTTCTACACCGTCCCATACTTAAAAGTCTCAGGACGGTTTACAACAAACTAGTCTAACAAATAAAAATAAGAAGACCAATTACCCAGCATCCAATATTACAATAGAAACCCACCACTAAAGCAAGTTAACAATTACAATACTGGGAGAATGAAAAGGGGTTTGCCTGATGCCAAAAGGAAAGAAGTGTTGGTGCCAGGTGGACCGCTCTGGGGAGCGTGTTCCACAATTGGGGCGCCACCACAGAGAAGGCCCTCCTCTGGGTAGTCACCCTCTTGATCCCTTTCAAGGATGGCTCCCAAAGGAGGGCCTCTGCCTCAGAACTCAAGGGGCAGGAAGGCACATAGGAGAGAAGGTGCTCCTTCAGGTATCCAGGACCCAAGCCATTTAGGGCTTTGTAGGTCATCACCAGCACCTTAGATTGGGCCTGGACTTCAATTGGTAGCCAGTGTAGAAGACTAGCTTATTTGTGAACACCTGCCATTCTCTCAGTTCAAGGTGTTGGTAACCACCTATAAAGCCCTTAATGGTTTGGGACCTGGATACCTAAAGGAATGCCTGCATCCATATCTGCCCTCCCGCCCCTTGAGATCGGCAGCAGAGGCTCTCCTTTGGGAGCCCTCCAGGAGAGATATCAGGAAGCAAAGTACCTGGAGGAGGGCCTTCTCTGCGATGGCACCCCATCTGTGGAATGCGCTCCCCAGAGAGGTCCGCCTGGCGCCGTCATTATTCATTTTTCAGTGCCAGGCCAAGACCTTTTTATTCAAACAATATTTTAATAATGTTTAATATTTATAGGTTTTAATTGTGCAGCCAGTGTGTTTCCAGGTTTTAATTGTAATTGTTATTGATTGATTGATTGATTGATGTGAGCCATCCTGAGGCTATATAGCAAGGGAATGGCATATAAAAAACTTTAAATAAATAAATACATAAATAAATAATTCTGGCAGCTCTGTTCTGAACCAATTGACCATCTTCAGGGGCAGCCACACATAGAGTGCGTTACAATAATCCAGTTGGGAATTTACCATAACGTGGGTCACTGTTGCAAGGCATTGTTCCGCCAGGTAAGGGTGCAGTTGGTAGACCAGCCAAAGCTGGAGAAAGGCACTCCTCACCACCTGCCACCTGGGATTCCAGGGACATCTCCGGATTGAGGAGCACTCCCAAACTGTGCACCCCTGTCCTTTACGGGGAGTGCAACCCCATCCAGAACAGGGCAGATGTCACTCACCTGTAGGGCTGAACCCCCTACCAGCAGGAACTCCATCTTATCTGGGTTGAGCCTCAGTTTGTTTGCCCTCATCCAGCCTATTACCCCGGCCAGGCACCAGTTAAGGACAGCTACTGCCTCACCTGGACTAAATGTTAAGGAGAGGTATAGCTGGGTGTCATCAGCATACTGGTGACTCCACAGCCCAAACCTCTGGATGACCTCTCCCAGTGGTTTCATTTTGACACCCAGAAGGCCCTGTCAGCATGGTCAACAGTTGGACATGCTGAGAACTGAAATCCAAAACATCTGGAGATCTACTTTCTGCCCACCCTGGTATAGACTGTTTTGTGACACACTCATGCATTGGAAGGGCATTGATATTCATGGAACAATGGGAGGAAGAGGAGGAGAAGGGGAAGAAGAAGAAGAGGAAGAAAAAGAAGAGGAAGAGGAAGAGGAAGAGGAAGAGGAAGAAGAAGAAGAAGAAGAAGAAGAAGAAGAAGAAGAAGAAGAGGAAGAAGAAGACACAATTGTTTGAAGAGCTTTCTGGCAGCACAAAGCACAACTTATCAAAAAGAAAAAAAAGGAGGGCAGAAATGGATTTTTGTTAAGGAAATGTCAATTGATTAAGACAAAGCACTGAGAGGTTCTGAATGACTTCAAGACATTTTGGGCTGGTTTCAACTTTTAGAACATCAAATGAACTCCAGCAACATAAAGCACAGATGTGGTATCTGGACTTTTAGAATCAAGAGAAACCATCTAAGCCTAAGCCAGACATACCTATTGGCTTTTTCCATCAGGATTTTGGGTTATGCACAGTTTGTGAACAATACCTTCTCTGCTGGTTCCTGGAAATCCTAAATGACCTCTGAATATTATTATGTTGAAACAAACAGTAGCACAATATAAAAGAGAAAGGAAAGCACTATCAATGGAAAGATATTTGCTAGAGAAAATACTTCAGTAATGGCTGAATCCTAAAGGAGTTATTGGTCTTGCATCACCAAGCAGCATATGCAAAAAAGGAACCAAAACTCAGCAGCTGATCACATGTGTTGCATTCAGAAAGTCCCAAGACAACTTCTGCCACTTTCAGGCAAAGAATTTCACTTCAAGTTTAGACATGTCGCAGCAGCAGCTGGCAGAAGGCTGAGATGATGGAATGGTTTTACAACCCAGACTGCAGTAGGAGACAACCAAACTAGATTCAATTGTTTCTGATTCCTAGGACTTCAGCACATGGATCCTGAAGTGGAGTGGCATCTTCTGGGTTGCATGGTGTCAAGCTGGGATATACACAGCAGGTCTCCACACCTGGAGAACCAGGTGAGATGTAAGTAGATGGAGGCCTTAGCAGAATGCAGGAGGGCAGAGGCAAAGGTGGAAGCCAGGAACAAGCAAGGGTCAGCTATCTAGCAAGTCATGGCAGGTCCAAAGGCAAAGGCAGAACCAAGGACAATCGAGGTCACACACACACAAGGCATGGCAGGTTCAGAAGAGAAGGCATGAAGTCATGGCAGAACCAAAGGCAAGCTCCCAAGGCAACCTAAGTTCAGATACCAGCAAGGTGAAGAGGGGCAGGAGCAAGGTGAACAAGGAGAAGATACCTGGGAAGGCTGGGGACTCTCAAGGGCACAGCTAGAATCACAAGCACAATGCAGCCCTCAAAGGCCCAGGACTTTCCCGCAAAGCTGCTCAGAGCAGGAGATCCATTTATGGGGCGTTCCGGAGCTCCCAGATGCACTACATGGTTGCTCAGGTTCTGATCCTTGCAAGCAGGGTTGTGAAGGGGTTTTGCAGAATCGGTCTTCTCATGTTCTGTCTTCCTCTCATGCTCTGTCCAGCCTTAGAAAGTGAGCTGAGCCAAGTACAAACAGAAGCTGCTGTGCGTGGAGCAGAAGAGGGGAAGTGACACATGGCTTCCACACACTTGTGGATCTCTTGTTTTACTATCTGGAACCACAGAAATTTAATTGTGTGAAAACAAAAGTTGCTGCAACATTTATTAATACAGTATATGCACCCTTAAAAACACCTTTGCACAACATTCTTTGCATCTCAGTTCTGTCTTCACCTTTTCTATGTAGCACCATTTTTCCTAGTTTGTGCATGTCAAGCTAAGAAAAAATTTACAAGTTTTTGTCAGGTAGCAAACATTCCGTATGCTGTGGCAGACCATTTGTGGAGCTTTCCGAAGAAGGAAATACCTACATCGGTCACAGAGTGGATGACAGAAGATGCCTGACCATCTATGGAGCACACATGGAATGAATTTAACAACATCCGTATTTCTCTAATTGCAAATTACACATTCCACTCCTCCAATAAGAGCGTACCAGTAGGAAGGCTTCCTGGTGCCTAAATTGATCTTATTTTCCCATCGGGCAAGGACCTATTTCTTTTATTAGCCACTTATTCTGAACTTTGTTATCCCTGTGATTTCCTAGGGTGTAATGCTGGTGCCAGAGTGTAGGACACGGAATAATGAAGTGAAGTTGCGGCAACCCAGATTCAGGCTGAACATCAGGAAAGGCTTCCTCACTCACTGTCAGAGCAAAATGACAGTGGAACCAGCTGCCCGGATAGGTGGTGGGCTCTTGCATACTGGAGACAGTCAAGGTGCAACTGGGCAGCCATCTGAGTGGGATGGTGCAACTTGGTGTCCTGCAACAGCAGGGGGGTTGGACTGATGGCCTTCATGGCCCCTTCCAACTCTACTATTCTATGATATGAATCTATGTAATCTCATGCATGTTTAGACAGGGAAAAAAAAATGTCAGGATTGCTCTGCTTTTTGTAGATGTCAAATTCCTCTATTTTTAGTCTCTAAAGTTGTTTGCTTGCTCGCTTGTTGTTTTATTGTGCCCCCCAGTGTCCCCCAATGGTTGATTTGTATTTTAAGGCATCCCGCAAACCTCTGTGATGGGTGAGAAATAAAAATCTTATAATAAATATGGGGGAGCTCCTTGAGACCTGAAACTTGTTTTTAGATTGGACTTCATTTGCTGCTGGCTTGTTGTTTAATTGTTTTATTGGTTCTTGTTATTGTGTTATTGTGTTTATGTCCTCCTTATTGCAGTTATATTGTATTTTAATCCTACTTGTCTATGGTTTTGGTCCACTATTGCTTTTTTATTTCTATTTGTATTTTATTTTGCACTGTGAATCATCCAAGGAGCCTTTGGCTAGGTGGTGGCATACAAATGCAATTAATAGATTCTATCAAATTTGGGACTGTTTTTATTATTGGTTAGAGAAACTGGACTTCGTATAGATTTAAATATGTTTGTAAGTTATCATAAATGGAAAAAATGTGGGGGCTGACCCAGCAGGTCCGATGTTTCTGATGATTGATGTTTTTAGTTTTTCTTTGTTTTAGGGTTATTTTGAAAAAAACTTATTATAAAAAATACAATTAATAGACAGACAGACAGACAGACAGGCAGCTCTAGAAGAGCCTTTTGCTTGCTGTGTTCTGTTTGCAGGGAAATCCTAATATGAAAGCATTACAAGGGCCTAAAATTGCGTGGTTCTATCTATCTGGATGTCTAGATGCAGCTTGCCTGGGAGTAAGTCCCATTTGGTTCAGCGGAGTCTACCTAGGTATGGGGGCACATCACTGGATTGCCATGACATTCTGCACCATCTGCAGACTGGCTCTCAGCTGATCTTGGAAAGACCCTGCCTTGAAGCCTTGGAGATGCAGCAATGGCCAAAGTAGACGTACCAGTGACTTGCCTGTAGAAAGGAGCTTTGAATGTTTGCTCAAACCAAGACGGAATGGGCTGCTTTGAATGAAATCTCTCTTTGGCTCAATAGCTGCCTCACGTGATTCAGTGCCATTACACAGTTAAGTAAGAGTGGCATTTACAAAATTGCAGAGCTGATTGTCAACAAACTTAAATATGCAGGCTGGCAATAAAACGTCGTATTACCCCAGACAACTGCACCATACCTAATCCACAATGATATCTGTAAAGCACAATTATTATCTCATGCATTATACTGGTTGGCTCAGCTTGGAGTTCCTTGCTAATGTGGGTTTGAGGTTTGCAAAATGATCTATAATACAACTGCACCTATTAACAAAAGCACTGCTTTCTCCAGCTAATTACAGGAGAAGGTTTGGCAGTAAGCGGCCTGGAAGTTCTTCCAGCAAATAGAATCAGACTATGCAAATGAACAGCAAGCAGTGGGTGGATTGTTTCAACAGGGTGGCCAACGTGTTTTGCAGAGATTTGGTGGGTATTGGTAAGGGAGAAAAGAGAAGCAGAGACCCTACAGATGAGGCCCAGGGATTTTTCTAGCAGTTGCTAATCCAGTGCTCTTCCCCATAAGGCCTGAGAGTCATTGGCAGCTCCCACAATCACCTCCGTTATGGCCTCTCTCTTTCACCCTCTCATTCTCAGTTTCACTGCTTGAATTCACACAACAAGCAGCCCTGCATGGTTACCACAGTTCATGGTTTTTAACCATGATTTACCCAACAATCAAGTGGTTCCTATGTTATTGCGGTTCTCTGCTCAAATTCCCCACTGTTGGAACATATCCCACCAGCCACCATGCCTGAAATTCAACCTCAGTCTGCACGGTTCCGTACCTACTGTACGTTGCCTGCCTTTTATTTATTTATTTTTTATTTTTTCGATTTATATCCTGCCTTTTTCCTACAAAGGGCTCAAGGCAGCTCACATCATTCTCCTCCTCCATCTTATCTCCCACAACAACAACCCTGTGAGGTCGGTTGGGCTGAGAGTCTGTGTCTGGCCCAAAGTCACCCAGTTGGCTCCATGGCTGAGTGGGGACTCAAACCCAGATCGCCTGAGTCCCATTCCCACGCTCTTAACCACCACACCACACTGGTTCTTTTCCTCATTTGCCCGCACATAAAGGCTGAATGGCTGGAGTGGCTCTTGCAGTTGCCTTTCTTTCCAGGGGACTCTGTGGTAGCTGTAGACCAGAATCATGGAAAACATGGCCCTGGGCTCAAATAGCAGGACAAGTCATGGTGATACAGAGCAACCATAGCCCAAACCATGTTTTTCCTTATCATGGTTTCTAAAGATCAGACTTGCCATGATGAAATACTATGACTGGGCTTGGACAGCATGACAGGCCAACAATGGCAAACACACACGTGCACACATACACAATTTGTTCTGCTGTTTGGACCCAACCATTTTCTCCCACTCTTTGCAGTAGCCACTCAACACTCAGTCGTGCTCACTAGCTTTCCCTTACTGCCATCCTTCGGAGTAGAATAACTGCTGTGACCAGGGATAGTGGAGGAGACCTTAGGAGTGGACAACAGGAGATCATCTGCTCATCAGCTGTGTAAAGCGGCTGGGGGCACAGAGAAGAGCAATCCGCCAATTAGCCAGGGCCTCTGTTTGAAAAGTCTGGGAGATCACTTGACCTACCTGAGAGCAACGATGATAATATGCAGCTCCAGACGTGCTTTGGAGAGAAACCCAACGGGGACCTCATGGAAGGCCTTCCAAGCTTTGTTTCAAAAGGAATGGATAATGAGTAGCTGCTGGTGGTGCACAATCTCAACTGTGGGTCTAATTCATATGCTTTGGCCTGCCCAGTAGCGGCTCCCTTTGGGGCTGATGACTAACATGCTTCTCGATTTGTCCTAAAAAATCCAGGAGATCCATGCTGGATTTGGCTAGAGGACAGCTGGCCAGACCCTGCGATCAAGCCCAAATAACACAATAAGTGGGGGTGGTTTTAGTTGCTATAGTTGCAGTGAACCAACAGCAGAGTAGGGGAAAAAATGTTGACATGAGCTACCAAAGAGCAGTCAGCTCACAGGAGGCAGGGACATGTGGAAGGGTTTGTGGGAGAGGCTTGGAGCACTTTTCTAACCCCAAGCCTTCTGTGGGGCACCATTTTGTGAATATTAACTGTAACAGAGATGCTCTTGTATTCTTCAATATGAAACCGCATTCTAACAAACAGAAAAGACAGAGGACCATAAACACAAGGGGAAAGGGAGAAAAAGAAAAAGCATATCATAAAGCAAGCCAGGCACAGTATATCTTGTGTGATGTGTGCTTTTGAAACTTACACAGGTATTTTTCTTCTATTTGTTTATGCATTTAAGTCTTTTTTCTTTTAAAAAACCATTTGGGGGAGAAAGGAGGAGGGAACTGTTTGTTCCTTCATGCAGTGAAAAAGATTTCCATCCCATGTTAATGACAGAAAACGACTGACATAAAAGCACACAAGTCACCATTCACCAGTGGGGTTTGTTACGGAGGTTATGGATTCCCAGGACAGTGTGTTTTCAGGGCCAGACTTGATGTGACTTTAAGAGTGGGATCCTATCACCCCTGACCTCAGCATGCATCTCCAGTCCCTAAACTCTGCAACTCGTGTGTATCCCACGCCCAGAATGGAGCCATGTCCTATGCTGTGAATTTTGTCTCGGCAGCCACCTTGGGCTATCTAGACAGAATGCCAGGAAAGGGTGCTGATGGGACCTGGGAGAATTCTGCAGCCCCTTTCTTCCCCTCTCCACCCCATCCCTGGCATACCCATATTCCCCTCTCCAAAGCCCAGTTGTGACCTTGCAGAAGCATCTGGCCCGGTTTTTTCCGTGCTGGGGGGATCCCATCTCCCATGCAAAAGCCACATGAAATGGGCAGCTCTGGTTTGCCCAAGGAAACCCACTGGGATTCCCAGCAGAGTGGGCATTTTCATCCCGGCATCTTCCCAGTCTAAGCACAATACAATATTCCTGGAGCTGAGCTGAGCTGAGCTGAGCTGAGCTGAGGCCCTGTGTTAAGCTTGTGTTTATGCTTGTCACAAGCACAGCCCCCTTGGGGGTGAATTTCACTCTCATGAACATGTGTGTGTTGCTTGAGGCTTGTATTTATACCACTTCTTCTCTGTTCTTACAGGGCTTGGTCTTTCCTATCCTCTTGTCGAGGTGCAGCTCAACATGTAAACAACTCACATGTTCACGAGCAATAAAACTAAAGTCCTTTATTGCTACTTGTCTACAAGATTTACAACTCTATAGATAAGCTCTTCTGTTGAGGTCTTTGGAATTCAGATGTTAATCCTCTAGTGGTGTCTCTCCCCGAGCCCACGTGGGACTAGCCCTCCTGGTCACGCCTTTCTTCCCTCTGGAGTAACAAGGCCTGCCTTTGCTCGTATCTTCTTAGAATTCTACAATTGATCGCTAGAGAAAAGTCTATCACGCCCCCTGCGTCTCCTGTGTCATGTTCAGGAAGTTCAGCGTCAGTGGGAGGAGGGACAGCCTGCTCTGACTCCTTCTGAGTGGAACTAGCGGTGCCTTTTCCCTCGGGGCTCCCTTGCTTTGATGTGGGCTCGGGTGTTTGCTCACTGGGTAGGGAGTCAGTGGGAGGTGCAGCTGTCTGCTCAGCCACCCCCAAGCTAGGCTGCAGGGTTGGCTTTTGGCTACAGGGTCCCAAGCACAAGACCTCCTCATGAGGTGCTGTCTCTGTCGGGGCTTCAGGCACGACACCTCTGCCCCGTAGGTGCCCAGCTACAAATGAGGACAACACCCCAGCACCTTTAGGACTTGCCTGCAGCCACTGAAATCATGCTCTTTGCTACACTGCTATCACAGGTAGAAGGTTGGATCCAGATTTGCAGTGAATTCCTTGTACTGGACCTCCAGAAGTGGGTCCTCTAGAGCATGCAACTCGGAGAGTCAGGGACCATGCCAAAGCATGTGTGTGTGTGTTTGTGTGTGTGTGCACCCCCACAATCAGATGTGAAGCCCTTCTTCTCATGGAAAGCAGATCCCCGGTCCAGCTCAGGAGGTGTACAGTTCTGTCCTCCTTCTCCTCAGTCATCCACATCTTCTGTTTAGTCCAGCTGAGCATCACAACCCTCGTCATTCTGGTGCTGTTTGTCCAAAGCAGATAGGAAAGAAATGGCATGCCACTGGGACTGCAGCAGGGGACGAAAGAGGAAAGGGTTAAACGCTCGCTCCTTCCCTGCTGCAACAGGGAAAATCACCCCTCCTCCCTGCCTGCTATTTGCACTTTCTTTTAATACACATTAAAAGCAAAGATGCCATTAACACCACTCCATTTTGGACCTTGTAGCAGTTCTGTAGGTTATGCAAATGCAAAATGGGAGATATAAAATTGAAATATGCACTGCGAGGTGACATTCTGTGCCTAACCTTGACTGCTTGTTTTAAAACACTTAATTTTCTTGATAGGTTTCAAACCTCGTGAGCTTTTAGTCACATAATATTGCAGGTCCACAATCAAAGATGCCAAAGGTTGGCTCAAAAATATCAGATGTGGACATCAAACATCATCAGACCTCTGAGACATCAAACATTTCCATTCAGCAAATGAGTTCCCCAAGAATAGCTGGGACATATCAGATATCAAGACTGCCAAATGAGAATGTTTAAACACTGGAAAACCAGGGTGGTGCAGTGGTTAAGAGCGTGGGACTGGCACTCGGGGCAGTGGAGGGGGAGGCTCTAGTCCTCACTCAGCCACGGAGCCAGCTGGGAGGCCTTGGGCCAGACGCAGACTTCAGCCAGCCTACCTCACAGGGTTGTTGCTGTGAGGATCGGACTGAGCAGGAGGATTATGTAAGCTGACTTGAGTTCCTCGGAAGGAAAAAAGGATGGGATATAAATATAATGAATATAATAAATACATTAAATAAATCTCAGCTCTAGAACTAAGTTCATGACTAAGCTCCTTAGTCATGACCAATTCATAAATACCTGTTACAGTGGAAACGTAATGGTGGAAGACATCCGTGCTGATTATTGAAGGCATTTCTATTTTAAGAACCTTTAGCAGGACTACAAAGGCTAGGGTTCATCGCGGAGTTAAGAAATTTGGGAAGGAGACTTCCTGATGCTTGCCTTTTAGAGGGTAGCAGCGCTACCACTACTGCCGCTGGGCAAGCATCCCTCATTGATAAAATGCACACACGGTAAGCAAGCAGGATGAAACCGAGGAGTGTTAGCAACTGACACTCAAACTCCTCTTTAACTGGCATACACCTTTGCTTATATACAGCTGCCCACTGTGGTCCTTCTGTACTTCTCTGCTATGTAGATTTCTCTTACTTTAATTTTCTTCCTATGAGTGTATTGGAAAGTACAAATGTCTCAAGTACTGGCACACTTTTGCCAGCTGTTATCTTAGCAAAACATGTTCCTGCTTCTTCGTTTTTTAAAAGTAAGTGGGAAAACAGCTTAAAGAAGAATTAAACAGAGACAAATTAAAGCCTCCCGAAGTTACATAGCAAGTGGGCCAAAACAAGGACAGAAAATAGTATTGCTTGTCTGATCAGCAACTCATTCATGCAGTACCAAATAAGGAGAGTTATTGCAAAATTTCAACAGACATTAAATTTCAAGATGAAATGGAAGTTTCGTCCTAAGAGAAAAACATTGCTGGAGTTTCTGAGCAGTGCATGGAAGAGTTGAGATAAAATTAACACACAAATGGATTTGTCGGTCGAAGTCTGGCTCTAGGCTTTGGTGGGCCCTCAAACACAAGAAAGTCTGTGGGGAGGACTTTCCCTCCCTCCCTGGAATTGCCATCCCCCGTAGAAGTGACTGAGCCTGAAGAAAGAGGGTGAGTGGGAGTAATTGCTAGCCAACAGCCTGGCAGAAAATTCAGTCTCAGGCCACTTGCCAGAGCTTGGTTCCCCACAGATGCTGTAACCATCCCATAAAAGTCGGCATAACACATCCTAATCGACTGTACCTGTGGTGAAAACTGCTTGTAGCTTTATTCAGGGCTGTGTGTGAATGGCCAAACTTGTGTGCAGAAGTTCCCATCTGAATGGAAGCAAAGATCCCCAAACCGTTAACTCCTCAATTGCTGTGGAGGTGAAGAGCTCAATCAGGGAGCATGAACTGGGAACGTCTTCATCATGCTCGTACCATCAAAATCGTCAGTGGTTGCAGCTCTGAAAGGGCAAACTGGGAGAGGGAGGCATCCACCCTCTCCCAAATTGGTCTCACAGTGTCAGTTTGCCAAAGATGGCAGGAGCATCCAGGTGCAGAGTTTTGGGGCGCACGCACTGCCTTTTACAGCGGGTAGTCCTCTGCTTGAGGAGCTGCCAAAGAACTGCCATGTCTTTTGCAGGTCTGCTGCATCAGAAGGGTTGCCCTGTCCAAGTCTGGAATAAAGACAAGTTTATTTAAATCATATTTTAATTGTTAATTTGTTTAATATTTATATTTGTTAATTTAGATTGTATTTTTAAGGGGTTTTGCTGAGATGCACCGGGGGGGGGGGTTAATTGAAGTTATTTGTTCAAATTTTTACTGTTGTGAGCTGCCCTGAGGCTTTGTTGTGATAGGGCGGCATAGAAATGGTTTAACAAATAAATAAATAAATAAATAACCATCCAAAGAAAAGCTGGGCCTTGAAGCTGCCTACCAACTGAACCCTGACGCACATTGAACCAGATGCTCAAGATACTTGGCCATGGTCTTCCTGCTCAGAGTGAGATGTACTATATTTCTATTTAAATGTTAGCAATTATTTATAAATGTGCATCCATGTGCCTGCATACATCAGTCTTACGCAAAGTGCTGCTCCCCTTTGTCCTGCCGAGTTGTGACACATTTCCTCCTCTTTTTCCTTCTTTTTTGGACTGTGTGAGTGGTGGCACTCATGTAGGTCTTAGTTAGGCTGGCTTTCAATGTCAGTGCTGGCATCTTGCTGGAGGGCTGAGAGGGAAGGAGAAGAAGGAAGGGAAGAGAGCGACCACCGCGGGGCTAGTCTTCTGTCAGGCACATCGGGGTGAAAAACCATGAACCAGGGAAACCATGCAGGGCTGCTTGTCGCCACGTGTGAACCCAGCCTTGTCCGAAATGCTGCATGTTAAAAAGGTTGCTTCCTGCTGCCCCAGCACTGCTGGAAATAGTAGAGGCGCGGTTGCCAGAAGGAGGCTCAGTGATTCAGGACTGGGGCAGGAGGTTAGCTTGCTGGCTGTCCCTCCAGCCTTGATGGGGGATGTGGGAGCAGTAAAAAGAGTGCCCCGTGACTCCTTTCTGCCCCCTGCCCTGTCTAACAAAGCATAATACACAATGCCTGCAGGGATGGCCTCTCTGTACCCCAGAAGCAGCACCCCAATAAAATGGTACAGAAACTTTCAGCACAGGCACTCCACAACCAAGCCCCCAGAATTTATCTTGGGTTAACTGATTATTCTTTTTTGTGAATGGGAGCTCACAAATTCCTAGGCTGAATATCATCGAAAGCAGAAGTGGAGATAAACTTAACTTCTGAAGAATTTCAAGGCAACCTGAAACAATTTTGATCCAACTGCCGACTTTTCGCAGAGAATTTCCTGCCCTGTCCTGCATGGATCTGAAATGGGGCCAATGGCTACAGTAGAAGAAAGAAGGAAGCGTGTGTGTTGAAGAACATCGAGTGAATTGGACAGAAATGCTGAACGTTATTGGAGAGGGTCAAGGTGTGATGCATGAAGAAGTGGTTATCAGGTGTGACATTAAGAAAGAGTTGACAAATTCAAGGTGAGATTATATGCAGGTAAGGAGATGTGAGAATTTTGCTTTTTCACACACAAAATGTAAGCATGTCCCATTGGAAGTTTCAGATGTGCACAGGTGTGAACACATTCCCCTAAAAGCTCATCTTGATCTTCATCTTGTTCCTGGTTCCAGTTTGATTACTGCAAATTTCCTAATTTGTGCAATTTCCTCAGTAGACTAAATCAACCCAGTTCAATTTTTAAGGATATTTGAGCAACTTTAAGGAGATTTGTGCAAAATTCCTCAAAGTCAGCTTGAGCAAGTTTATTGTTCATGCAAAGTCAACCTAGATCAAAGGCCAACACTGGTCGTGAGTCTTAGCTGTTGGGAGTGAGAAAGATGGCTCCTTCGGGTGCATATTTGCAACAGCAGTTGGCTGGTCTTCAGAAGAGGAAGCGGAGGAAAAAGAAGAGGAACTGAAGGGAAGCTTGGAATGTGGGCCAATTCCAGATGTTGAGCTGAGACAAGCGGAGACACTTCTGAAGGCCAACGTTCCCGGGCAGCCTGTCCCTGGGAATAACCAAAAAGTGCAGTTGGTGGGACAAGACTGGAGCAGGGGAGCTTCTCAGAGACAGACAAGGCTCTTCACCCCATGATGCAACTTCAGTAGGGAAGGGTAGCCCAATTAGAGGATGGGCATGCAGAGAGGAGGTGTGTCCATTTTCAGAAGGCCCTCCCAAAGGGATGGGGCTCAGGCATACATATAAGGAGAATTTCTGGAGGTGAACACCAGATTGTGTTCAACCAACCACTCTGTGCATGCTCAGAGATTCATTCTGGGTGTCTGTACTTCTGGATGACACTTTGGCCAATGAAGAATGTTGTGCAAGAAAGGTCTGTGGCTGTTGAACATGCTAAGGGAGGAACCCTTGCCCACAACACCAGCAACGAAACAAAGGGTGGGTTCACGTAACATGAAGCCATGGTGGTTTCTTGCACAGAATGGTCTGTTCTATGGTTCCCATGTTTCACCCTGGTTTCTCTGACAGTCTGAAGCCAGAATCGTGATTTCTATGGTGCTACCCGAGAATCCCCTGGAAATAGCTGCTGCTGTAACCATCCAATGCGAGACTGAATATCAGGCACGGTGGCTGATGGGACATGTGCCATCCATGGGGGGACTAAGCAGGAAAGGTGGAAACCATGCTGCTGTAGAAACCATGCAATCTTCCGTCAGGCACATCCAGGCAAAAAACTGCACCCCATGGAAACCACTCAGGGTCTCCCCTCATGACATGTGAATCCAGCCACTGTTCAGACACTCAAGGTGACCCTGACCTTTGCCTCTTCACCTTTCCCCACATGCAAATTGCGTTTCCTGATCACAGATTAGTCTTCGGTGCATTTGGCCAATGCTCAATAACATTACAAATCCAATAGGGGTTGTGTGAGATTAAAACAGAGGACAAGGTGAGTAATTACTGGTTTCAAGCTTCTCTCTGTGTAAGAGCCAGATTTCATGAAGATTAAAAGGCTTCCCCTCAGATATATTCATGCTCAAATTCCAAAGAAAAGTTGCAATTTGAAAGAGTTTATTGTGGTTTCTTACACGATGTGCCTTGTAATAAGTGCAGAAATATTTGCATGTGTCGAAGGCACTGAAATCCAAGGAAGGTTTTGAGCAGAAGGGAAGTTTTAATATCCCCTTGAAAAGAATATCTGTATGCAAATCTTTTTGGAAGCCAGTAGTACGATCGGTGTTCTGAGATGAGAATGTAGACACAAGGTGAAATCCAGCAGCAGGAAGTGCAGCAGGCATGTTAAAAGTATTCCAGCTCAAGGACCAAACTCCATCTGGAGAACTCTTAAGGGACGCATGCCACTCGCAGGTGCATCTGAGGACAAAAGCAGCGCACCAAAAATACCAGAATCTCTCATCTCAAAGCGCTTGCTGCCAGTAACTAAGTCTTAGGAGATGTGCTTCAGCCCTTTAGAATGGGAGCAAACGGCACAAAAAGCCAGCAATTTTTGAGGACTGGGAAACAGAAAAAACATAGAAACAGAGCGAGTCAGAAGGGGTCTCCCAGGCCATCTAGTCTGACCCCCGGCTCCAGCTGGCTCCACTCTTAACATGCCCATGTCTAGCCTTTCCTCGAACGCCCTCACTGATGGGGCCTCAACCACCTCCCCTGGAAGCCCATTCCATACCCCAGGGGCCCTAACCATCAGGAAGTGCTTCTTGGCAACTAAATTGAACCTGGGTTTCCTGAGTTTTGCTCCATTGGAACATGTCCTGCCGTCCTCTGCAGGGGAGAACAGGTCTATACCCACCTCTGTGTGATACCCCCTCATGCACCTGAATGTCGCCAACAGATCCCCTCTGAGTGTTGTTTCCCCCAGGCTGAAAAGACCCAGTTCCCTCGGTCTTGCCTCATACGGCTTTTCCTGCAAATTAGAACAGAACTGGGGAAGTTGTGTGGCTGTTGGCATGTATTGGAGGGCCAGACTGGGAGCCTGAGTGGGCTGCACTTGCCCCAGGCCTCCAGGTGTGCATACCTGTTGTAAGCCACCCACACAAAGGACTCCTTCTCCACCACCCACATACCCACCAAATTTGCTTCAGAGAGTAGGGGTTATGGAAGATTCAGTTGGAAATTGTCCTTTTCCCTGTTTATTAATTACCGTATTTTTCGCTCTATAAGACGTGCCTGACCATAAGACGCACCTAGTTTTTAGAGGAGGAAAACAAGAAAAAAAATATTCTGAATCAAATGGGCACATAATCACAGGCACATTTCCCATCACTTCTCCATGGGCTGCACATCTGACAGACTTACTGCAAACACATATTTGCTCTATAAGACGCACAGACATTTCCCTTTACTTTTGAGGGGGGGGGGAGTGAGTCTTATAGAGCAAAAAATACAGTATATTTCCACACCACCCAGTAACAGGAGTGCTCTCTCTGTTAATTAGACACTTTTAAAGCCATGCATTTTAAATGCATGGGCTGATTTCTCTGCTGGCACTAACGTTCAAGGCTTTTTGCTCCAGTATTGCTGCATGGTGCAATGCCCCGTTGGAATGAAGAAGGCGGATGTGTGAGATTGAATGAGGTGTAAAAGACTGAACTGGGAACTATGAATCCTTTTATAGATTAGATTAATTAGAACCAGATGTAGCTACCTGCCACTTTTTAACAAATTAAAATAGGGAAAGGCTTAGAGTTGGTAAACTATTATTCTTACTTTTTTTCTCTTCCACTCCCTCACTCCCTCTCATTCTCTCTCTCTCACACACACACACATTATAGCTTTGCTTTGAAACATCAGAATTTTGCAGTTATTCTCTTCCTCTTCCTGTTGCTCTTCCTCTGTTTCTTTTTGTTTAGTTTAAATGTTTCTATACCCATTTAAAAAAGAAAGCTTAGCAGCGTTTCTCCAACAGTCTTGTCTCTGCCAGCATTTTCTTTCAGGGTTCCAAACGGCGCATGTTCTGATGGACTACAAAATTGCCGGAGCAAAATTCTCACCCACACCCTCCCTCCATCAGGCGTGCTTGCAGGCCCTTGCCTGCCTGCTACAGGGGCATCCTTTTCCGATGAAGTGAACCGCTGCGGTGTGGTGTAGTGGCTAGCATGCTGGACGAAGCCCGTGTGCACCCGTTGCTGGGGAGCAGGCGCAGGACAATCCCGCTGTACTTATCCTCCACTCACGGGCTTCGCACAGACAGTTGGTTGGCCACAGTTGACCCTTGGCTTCTCTTATGTTCTTTTGATTCACCAGGCAGTCTTTCAAGAAAATAGGGGCTACGCAGGTATCTGGCACATACACAGAACACTTTCTCTTCACGTAAAATTGCCTGCAGCAACAGGAACTGCAGGGCTGGTAATTCAATCTCCTGCTCTGTTCCCCTGCCAGAAGAAAGCATTGTAAATAACTCTCCAGATCCCACAGACTATGGAAAGGCTTTCCCGCAGTAACCTTGTCTTTCTGCTGTGCCTCCTCTAATCTTCAGCCCAGCCTCCTCACAGAGTCCCAACTCTGACATGGTCTCCAGTCTTGTGAGCACCCCTCTCTGGCTTTTTCCACCATTAAATGCCCTCCGGATCAAGCATTAGCATGCCAAGCATTCCTTGTACATGATTCAGAAGGCTGTGCATGTAGCAATGTCTCACCACCAGAACACCCTGGCCTTGCTCAGCCTGCAAGCTTCCAAATATTTTAGGCTACCCTCAATGGCAGGATGAAGAACACACATTACCCAACAGCCCGTTGTGGCTTTTCCATTAATAGAGTTTCCCATCATCTGTATTTTACTAACCAGTAATCTTCCTTTTTGCAAGCAAGAGGCACCAAGATCTGAAGAGACAGCAGAGGTCAAAGCCAGCCTGGCCTTTTTCTTTGCTGTTCACCCCAGAGGCATGAACTGCCAGATTCCATCAACCTCCACCCAGATTTTCCTTTGGCCTCCCTGGCCTCACCCAACCTCTCTCCCTCTGCTGCTCTGCCCATCCACAACATCTAAAATAGCCCACTGAAGTCATTAGAACATTTCGGGAAGGTCCTGAAAACCGGAACAAAGTGCTCAATGCTATACTGTTGATCCAAAGTCCATTGCATTTTGTGAGGGAGCCACAAATGGTTTGGGATTGTGATGACTGGAAGATCCTGTCCTCCTATATGAAACTACTCACCCACTGCGATCATAATCTGAAGGTTTCTGCCTTTTTCACTGCCATATGAGTGAAGGAGGAGGTGAATTTTTGGGGTGGCTGCACCGGGATTGTGGGACCTCCTCCACAGGAAGACCCACTTGACTCCCCCTTTCGCGGGGTCTGATTTTCAAAGTCTGATCTGCTTTCCACAAGAGGAACACTTCTGCTTGAGGAAGTCTCGTCCACCTGCGGTTACAGATCCCTGCCACTCCCCAGATCAGAGCCGCCCCCCTTCGGCCATGTCCAGCATATGTCTGAATCCAACCCCTTGCCTTTGTACAAATCATAGAAAGCCTGTTTATTTCTACAGGCATTTGATTTTCATCGTTTCCTTCTGCTATTTTCTTCGGTTTTGTTGCACTTTTGCTTATATTATTGTGCTTATTTTGAAGTTATTTACTAACTGCTTTTGTGAAGCTGCCTTGACTAAAAGATAAAATATTACTCCTATTAAAAATAATAGCAAATTACAGGGATTCTCCTTAGAGTCAGTTGAATATTTCACAGCCAGTCACGGGTTTTACCCACTTCTCCTCAGCAGAAAGGCAACTAACTATCCACAGCAGCAGTTTCTAATTCATCTGCATTTCCCACTATTGCCACCAAGTTTTGAATCAATTCCTTTTCTAACTTTGCATTTCCAATATCGAATCTTGGGGATGATTCATTTCTGCTTTTATTAGTGGTACTTGAAGATTTCATTTGGTCTGCATTTTTAAGCAGACTGACTCGATTCCTATTTCCTGGATTAAGAAGCAAATTAGAGTGCAGATATCCTTTGGCTTGTGTACGTCTTCAAATCTTGTCTCCAAAAAAACTCCAAAAAAACCAAAACACCCCCAAGATGATGATTATGATTGATTGATTTCATGTCTATACAACCCCATCGTTGAAGCTACCTGAGTGATTTACAAGATGCCTTTAAAAACAAGTATTTTTGGTTACAATGCACACACAATTTTTTTATTTTTTATTTTTTTTGGGTGGGGATAAAATGCATACAAAATTTCAAATGAAGGTGTATAATGTAGGGCAAAATGGATCCAAAATTCTCTCTTTCTATCACTCTCTCTTTTTCTCTCTGTGTAAATACATGTCTGTGATTAGTCATGTATATTTTAAAAGAAACAATTGCAATTAATTTGGAAACAAAACAGCATTGCCTTATGAATGAAAATGCAGAAAACTGAAACAGACTAGAAACAGACCACCTGTCAATCTGTACTACTTATTCACAGTGCTGTGAAGCCTTTCCTGAATATGAGCTGGCCTTAAACATGAAATAGCATTACATCAAATTGTGGGTTTGCCTGTTCTAGGATGGCAGGTTGGACTTCATTAAGTGCACCTTTGACTAGGTCTTTGACCATTATTAATAGGTTAGCAAGTTTCTACGATAATTTTCATTCATGACTGTAACCTGGAGTGTAGAATTTGAACTGTGCTGCCCTATGCATATCTACTCAGAAGCAATGCCTATTGAATTCAAGGGCGCTTACTCCTGGCTCTGTGTGAATACGAATACTACTTTAATTACAAAATTACTGCAAAACATGAAAGCAACATTCGGCCAATGCTCTTCTGAGCAATAAAGCATTAACCTCCTGGACTAGGTGCATTGATATTGTCATTAGCACTTCCACATGTTGCTCATTCAAATACAAATCTTCTTTTTTCTAAAGTCAAATCGAATGCTGCTCAAAAGATGGACTGAGCATCTCAGCGCAGGCAAGCATTTAGTGGAGCAGACTGTGGAATGACAAACTGTGAATTTGCCAGTGCAGAAAGTGCGTATTTATTTGCATATTTATCACAAGAAATGTATTAAAGGAAAAGGAAAGCATCAACAGTAAAATAATACAATGCCAAAGCCAAAGGAACTCAGAATGAAACAGCAGAATTCAAACCGAACAGAACAGAACAAATCCAACAAACCACCAATGAGGAAATTTGGAGCATAAGGCAGCAGGAGGAGAATTATGTAAGCCACTTTGAGTTTTTTGCTGGAAAAAAAAGGTGGGATATAAATCAAATAAATAAATAAATAGGTACAGCCATTTCTTCTTTCCTCCACATGAAATTTTATTTTGAAATTAAGTGTTTCTAAATGAAGGCAACAAGAAAAAGAGACCATGCGCGATAATACGATGTATATTGATATCAGTAACAGGCACATGGGTGCAGGGTTCTTGGAGGTCTTGAGGTTGACAGAAAATGGCACCGACCACCCGACTGGAAGCATCTGCCTCTACAATGAAGGGGAGAGTAGGGTTTGGGTGCTTTAACACAGTAGCTGAGGTGGATGAAGGCAATTTGTGTGTCAGTGGTCCACACACACACAACCTCCTTTTTCAGCAAGGTGGTGATGGTGGTGACCATGTGTAAGAATCCTTGGATGAAGCACTGATAGAAGTTTGCGAAGCCCACAAAGTGCTGCACATCCTTGAGGTCCTTGGGTGGCATCCAGTCTAGAATGGCTTGGACTTTCTGGAGGTCCATCTGGAGTTCAATGGACAAGACAACGTACCCCAATAAGCCCATTGAGTCTTGGTCAAAGGCACATTTCTCCAACTTGCCTCACAAAGGATGTTCCCAGAGTCACTACAGGACCACGTGGACATTCTAGTGGTGTTCTAGGTTATCTGAAAAAATCAGGATGTCATCCAAGTACATGACCATGAAAAGGTCTGGGTTATCTTGGAAAACATCATTGGCAAAATGTTGGAAGGAAGGAGCATTGGAGAGGCCAAAGGACATTACCCTGTCAAAATGGCTATAGTGGGTCAAGAATAGGCTCTTCTACTCATTTCCTTCCCATATTCTCACCAGGTTGTAGGCCCTCCATAGGTCCAACTTGGTAAAAATACAGGCTACCTGCAGGCACTCGAAAAGTTCTGAGATCAATGGGAGAAGATATCACTTCTTCAGGGTGAGCTGTTTCAGTTTCCCATGGTCAATGCAAGAGCATAAGCCACCATCTTTTTTTAACAAAAAGGGTGGGGGCCCTGCCGGAGATGTGGACAGCCAAATGAAGCCCTGGGCTGAGTTGCCCTGTGGATGTTTGTGAAGGACCTCAAGCTCTGGAGCAGAAAAGGCATAGATGCACCCAAGAGGACTCTCAGCCCCAGGTTGCAGGTATGTGGGGCAGTTGTAGGGGCAATATAGCAGCAGAGTGCCAGCCCTGTTTTATTCAAATACATCAGCCAGGTCACTGTACTGAGCCAGAAGGGCGATGGTCTGGGAGGCAGAGTCAGGCGTCTCTGTAGCAATGCCATGGAGCACTGCCTGAAATGTTTCCAGGCCGAAAAGGTTCTGCAGTCCCCAGCATCTGAAAACACTGCTGAGGCCCAAAAGCAAGCTTCCTCGCAGGGCGGGAAGTTGAAGGCGAGGGACCGCTGGCCCCATGTAATGGTGCGGTCATGTTTCATGAGCCAAGAGATGCCCAGTATGATACTGTAGTGTGGGGTCACAGTCAGGTTGTAGGTCATCCCCTCCGGATGCCCTGGAGCCAGCACAAGTAGGAGGCAGGGTGGATGGGTGGCAGCAGCAGATACCAACTGGGACCCATCAACTGGAAGCCCTCCACAATGGCCGCCAGCGATCTCTCTCGTCCACAATGAGCCACAGACTCAGAGTGCACTGCTGCAAGTTCTCAGCCTCCACTGGACAGTGCCAGGAGCCACTGGCCTCCATAGGCCTGGATCAGGCTCAGGCCTGGGTCCAGGGATCACAGGCTCAAGGGACCTTGCTGGGAGAGGTCCGAGTCAGCCATGTTTCTGCTGCTCTTCCACACTTCTTTCAGCAAGGCGACTGTCAGCCATGAAACTGTGAGTTCTTAGGGCTGATAAGGAAGAGGGTGGATTGTGCTGAGCCAACTCATCTGTAATAGCTGACTTTCAACCTTGCCTGAAGTGGAAGCGCTGTCCCACATCATTCCACAAGGTGTCAGTGGTGAGACATCTGAATGCAGAAGCATATTCAGCCACTGACCGACCTCCCTGTGGCAATGCCTGAATGGCCAACTCAGCAGTGTGGGTGTAGTTTGTGTCACCAAACATGTCCTTCAATGCCAATGAAGTCCTCCTGGTTCCCCAAGATGGAGCCACCCCATTCCAGCAGCAGAAGCACCCAAACCAGCTGTACCCGAGAACAGGCTCACCCTCAGACAAATGCAGTGGTGCAGTGCAAACCTCTGGGCACATCTGGGACAGCAGATTGCACTGATTCAAGGAGTCTGATATTTCTTTGCAGTTCCCATCGAAGCATGCCAGCAATGGAGAAGCTAGGGCTCGCTGGGGCTGAGAAGGCAGAGCGGCAGCGGCAAGATGCCAGCTATCTTCGTGTTCATGTTGAATCCCATGGGCATGGCCACAAACATGATGAGAGCTGAGCCATGGTGGCCGCAGGGATGGGCAGAATGCCAGGCCCAGGGCATGCAGCTCAAGTGGAGGTCCGGAGTTTCACCAGGGGGCCTGAGGTAGGAGCACAGTTAGCAGAGCCAGGTTGAAAGCATGGAAGGGAGCAGTCCAATTTAATGCAGGGAGAGAGAGCAAAGCAAATGCAGTTGCTGAGTTGCTACAGTAAAGGGTAGGCAAGTGAACAGCAGGAACAGAGTAGGATCAAGGCAGGTCTACTTGGAGGAAGGCAGGAATGAGGCATGAAGACGTGAGGGAGCAAAGCACAAGGAGTCATGATGGATGGCCTTGCTGTGCCGAGGAGCAGCTGTGTGAAAGTGTCTCTTATGTTATTCTCCAGGACCTTTGACTGCAGTGCATGATTGCTTTCCAGCTATTCCCTACAAGCAACAGGCTGTGCAGACATTTGCAGGACCAGCCAGGTCCTGACACCCTCCAGGAAATGAGCCCCACAAGCTGTGCAGGAAACAAAACTCTACAGCTCCTGGTATAGCGGCTTTACGATCACTCAGGAGGGCTGGCCAGGAAAGCAGCCGGCTCATGACTGCTCCACAAGCAGTGTCCTTCTTCTGTGCTAGCCACTGCAGCTAATGTGGAAGATGGTTGCGGTTGTGCCACCTGGGTTCCACCAGCATTTGCAGACTTCCTCTCAGAATGGCTCACTTTTGAAGACCAGGTTGAGCTCAGGAGGAAACCTGCAAATGATTGGAGAGATGTATCTTGACAGGGTTCATCTCCACCCTACTTCTGATGGAGACAAAAACTTTTAGAACTGCTAA
This sequence comes from Varanus salvator macromaculatus, assembly GCA_023646645.1. NCBI lineage: Eukaryota > Metazoa > Chordata > Lepidosauria > Squamata > Varanidae > Varanus > Varanus salvator. The sequence continues at coordinate 22,740,315 of JAIXND010000773.1, read as the reverse complement.
GTGGATATGGATTAACACAGCTGCATGCAATTTTGGACTCTACTTGAAGTGTGGGGGGGGGTGATAGGGTCTTTCATGATGACCACCTATTGCTACAATTGCTGCCTGCCCCCCAGTTCTAAGAAACCTTGGGCCAATCCATCAGCTCATTGGTGAACATTAGCAGTAGAACTTCTTAAATGGAGATAAAGTAGCCAACCAGACAGTGTTGTAGTGGTTCAGCCAGTGGAACCATGTTCCACTGGGAAGCCACTGAGGGGGTGCGATGCCAGATTGTCCTAGGCTCTGCCCATGACCCACTAAGCTCCATTATGCCTATGAAGCTCCATCTGTCCTAACGTGGCCATCTGGGCTCTGCTTTGGAACCCAACTTTCTCTGAAATCAGATGGTGGGAACCCTATATGTGAGATGGATTGAATTCACACAGGAGGCCACAGCCTCGAACTTAGAAGAGCTGAGCAGGGCTGTCATAAACAGGGCACTCTGGAGGATTTTAATTCATGGGGTCACCTTAAGTTGGAGACAACTTGATGGTACAGAACAAGAGCAACCCTACATAAATGATTCAGATAAGCAACATATAGTTTAATAATAATGGCTTGGGTCCAAAGCATCCTATGCATGAATGACAGCCATGTTGGATGCAGTGCCCATATATACGTACATATAAGGGTGAGGTCCCATGCATAGTCCTACAGCTTCAGCATTGCCCAATTGTTGTAGGATTTTGTTTTTCTGTTGCATCTTAAGAAGCTTCTAATCTCCAGCATTTGCCCCTTTCTGCAGCCCTTCCATGTCATATAAAAAAAGAATGGTATGGGAAAACTCTGGTCCACACATACTTACTCAATGCTAACAATTTTTTTTTTTTGTCATTTCACCAAAAAAATAATAATAATAATAATGACAGTGGCAAAAAAAAGGGGGGGCACCGTATTGGAGCCATTATTCGTATTTGAATGGCAAGAGAAACTGAGATGTCTTTGCGTATTCTTGGATCATTGTTGATACTTCAGAGACTCATGTCCTTGCCTCAGAGTTGCTGTACAATTGAATGAGAATAAAATTGTCAGCAGGGACGGCCTCAGATAGATACAGATTCCAAACTCTCAAAGGACTGAAGACATATCATTACAGCTATTTCTCTGTCAGAGCTACAGAAGAGAGTATAAATGCTGGATACTAGAAAAATGAATGCTGGATGTAAGCTAGCAATGTAAATTGAACAAGTGTCAAGGTGCAATGAATTTCCTACAGGTGATATCTTGGCACTTTTGAGCAATTGCCTCTTGGAACACTTGAGTTCTAGAGTACAGAGCAGCAAGGGGCAGCTGTTCTTAAATTAGGACTTAATTTAAGTTGAATGCATGCAACATAAAAAGAGAGTACATGAATCATAAGTTGGAACAAGTTTAAAGTGTTCTTCTGATTTGTGATGGGAAAAGATGAAACTTATTCATGGAGGCTATGAAGCAAGGCTGTTCCTCTGCAAAGATCATGTTTGTTAGTAGCCAGTCGTCATGTTTATGAAGTGGCAGCCTATCTTACAAATTTAAGAGCAGAAGAACAAAAGAAGAACACAGCTGGACCAGACCAAACACCTCTCTGGTCCAGTATTCTGTTCCTGCAGTGGCAAACCAAACATCAATGGGAAGTCCACAAGAAGGATCGACGTCCACCTTCCAAAGCACGCTCCCTGGCAAATTTACTGAGAGGCCTACTGCCTCTAATACCAGAGGAAATAATCTGGTGACCATGGCTAGTAGCCATTAATAGCCAAATCCTCTGTTAATTGGGGCAATCACTAACAACTTGTGGTAGTAAATTTCAGAAGAACAACATCCTGTTCTCTGGTCTGAATCAGCTTAACTGGAGGACCATTCATATTTTCAGCAGGATGGGACTTTTTCCAAGAGGGTACTGAAGATGAAGCTCAAATACTTTGGCCACCTAATGAGAAGGAAGGACTCACTAGAGAAGAGCCTAATGCTGGGAACAATAGATGGCAAAAGAAGAAGGGGGCGGCAGAGGATGAGGTGGCTGGGTGGAGTCACTGAAGAGGTCAGTGTGAGCTTGTGGACTCCGGGGGATGGTGGAGGACAGGAGAGCATGGAGGAATGTTGTCCATGGGGTTGTGATGGGTCAGACATGACTTTGCGACTAACAACAACAATAGCATTCTTCACTCAAGAAAGAGGTCACTGATACCTTTCCTGGCATTTTGTTAGAACTGAATTCTTACTGGATCCTAGTCTGCCTGTCTGTAGCTGCTGTAGGTGATAGCTAAGGAGGACTTTCCTGACTCCTTAGGATGGAGCAGAAGTCCCACCAAGCTCAGAAAGAGAGAACATCATGGCGGCACCTCCAGCCCCTTGATTCCAGCAGTAGCTGAGAAAACAAGCATCTTTTATCCCAGGGGATATTTCAGGGTCATATTTTTCTGCCTGCAAATGGCAACAGTTCCTTTCTCAGTCCCCAGTCTGGGAGGCTTGGCCTTGTGACGTTTTCTGAATTTAGTCGTGAAGCTTGGTTTGCCTCATTCCTGAGTGTAAGTTTCTGTTGTTGTTGCTTGAATGGAAAAAGTGTGCCTTACGTATACATTTCTCAAATATGCACGCACACATGTGCCGCTTCCACCATTGACTAAAGTGTGAAAAGTTGTCTTTCCACCCCCCCAGAAGTCTGGTTTTTTAACCAGTACATTTTACAAATGCAATAACAAGCCTGGGAATATGCAAATTTTACCCCAATATGTGCTAGCATTCATGAGTGCAAGCGGAAAAAGTTCTGATGTTTAATGAACCGAAACAAAATTATTGCACTTCCTTAGCTGCAGTATATTGTCTGAAGGTGAACATTCAGGGGAGCAAAAAAGAGCACAAATGGACCATAAACTCTTTAAGAATGTCAGTTGCATATCCATTACATGTTAAACAGTTGAATCCTAGGCTTGCCAGATGTCCTTGACTGGGCATCTGTTTTCACAAACTATGCTGATATTTGTGTTCACTGGCCAGTATTGGTGTTTCTCAGCTACATCCATATGATAATGCGTCAAAATTAGATGAGTTGTCAACGGAACTAAGAGGGACTCCGATTAAATTGACTGTATTGTCACCATCAGTAAAGATGTAGGTCTATGTATCCATAGGATCAGATAGCTTTGGCCATTAAGGATTTTAAATCCCCCTTTCTAAAGGGCCTTTCTAAATTGGTTGCCCACAGAGATCATTTTGGGCACCATTAGCATGAAAAGAGTTGGTCTGTATCATCTAAATCTAGCGAACTGGCTACTGCATTGATGCAATTTCCTTATGTGAGCATTACAATCACCAGCTACCACTAGGATAGAAGTAGGAACAACATCAACTGGATGACTGATAGCCCACTGCCATAGCAATCGAATGGCATCCTCGTAGTATTTGGCATTTCTTGGAAGCAACTGAAGTGTCACTGTTGCAAAAGAAAAATTGGAGTGAAACTGCACCCGAACTGCCAAAAGGACAATGTGGCAATTCAGGTGAAGCACATCAAAGTCTAAAGACTTAGACCACTCAGTCTGGCCAGTCCTCTGAAAGTCAGCCCTTATTCAGAGGTTTATTAGCTGGAAGGAACCTTGTTATATACCCTGAAATGATTACTGAATCTGTATCACTGCAGGTGGCGCAGTGGCTTAAACTGCTGTGCTGCTGGGCTGGTTGATCGAAAGGTTGCCAGTTCGAATCTGCACAACGGGGTGAGTTCCCATTGCTCCGTCCCAGCTCCTGCCAACCTTGCAGTTTGAAAGCATGCAAATGCAGGTAGATAAAATGGTGCCACTTCGGTGGGCAGGTAACAGCGTTCCATGCACTTTGGTGTTTAGTCATGCCGGCCCCATGACCACGGAGACTGTCTGTGGACAAAGGCTGGCTCCCTCGGCTAGGAAATGGAGATGAGCACCGCCCCCTAGAGTCAGGCATGACTGGACGTAATGTCAAGAGGAAACCTTTACCTTTACCTTTTAACTTATTTCTACCCTCAGAACTCCCACAGGCAAATAGTGTCATCAGCTTTCATCTGTACAAAAAGTCTTCTTGCATTCTGGAAGTATTCCATGAAGCAACATTCCAAGAATGAAATCAAATAGAAGTATAGCTTGCAGGTGACTGGAGCCGTGGAGATTCTCAGTGGAGGATGAGAGACGCCAGCAGTGCAAGCTTGGAGCAGATCCAGACTGTGGGAGCTCATAAAACTCCCCTTAAAAGAGAGGCAAAGTTTTCAAGCCCCAACTCCAAATCTTCTGCAGCTCAGATCAAAGTCCAAGCCAGAGAAGAAGCCCTAGCGCCTCCCCACCTATCTTCAAAGGCCCCTGTTGTCCCCAAAATACATCCCACCCCCCTCAATGTCCCTCCAACTCCCACTTGTAAACAGTGGCGGTATGTGAATGGAGCTCTGTGTCCCTGAAACCACATGAGCGCAACAATTCTGGGGTCAGCCATTGCTACGCTTTCCCTGTGTGTGCAGTTGGGATGGGAAAGACTAGTCTGATGCAGGAGCAAATGAAAGCTGCATGAGGATAAGGAGGGGAGGGGGGGACTCTAGCTGACTGGCCCCTTAAAGACTTAACTATTAGAATAAGTGGGTCTGGATAGACTAGTTTAAACAACTCAGCAATCAGACAACTTCTGACTCTTCATACCAGAAAATTCTCATCACCCCCCCATCCTATGAAGCTCTGCAGGCTGCCTGCTTCTTCAAGAAAAATAAGGAAAAAAGACACCGTCTACAGCAACTTCTCAAGTTTGTCACTGAAGCTGAGCACAAGACAAGCTAAGCAAGAGAAAAATCACAGAGTGCAGGCCAAGAATGATAATGTAAAAAGATGAAAAACTATAGAGTCTCGCACCAGCTCAAAGACAGACAAACTTCTTCTAGAATAAGCTTTCATGGAACACTGCCTGTTTCATCTGATGTACGAAGTGTTAACCTCAACTTGGCAGATCTAGGGACACATGGTGTGGTGTGGTGCATGACAGGGGAAGTATATGAACGGTTTTGCCAGAGGGAATTGAAATGCATGAAAGTACAGACTGGTTATTACCTTAACAGTTGCCACTCGTGGAAGAGGGTTTGGTGATAACACAGATGTCACTGGAGAAGTGAGCTCAGCAACATATGAAGTATGATTCTGCCAGTCCTTTGTCCTTATTGAAATCACAGGAAATAAGAACAGAACCTTGTGATGAATTGTACTGTTGCAATTGCATCTAAAGAAATTATTTTGTGGTGAATTTGTTGTTGTTCGTTCACATAGAAATTTCACATGCTGTGCTATTCACAAGTGTTTTCTGTTTTTACAGATGGCAGAAAAACGCAGTGGATTCACATTAGTTCCATGAACATGTAGACTGAGACACCTCCAGTTTTACAGAGAGGAGCATTCTCATTTTCAAAGCTCGTATTTGTGTTTGTGTTACACATTTGCCTGACTAAACTATTTGATGCCAGACTTGAAGTAATATTTTGACATCAAAGCTTTTCTCAATGAATAATACATTTGCTAAGTGCAGCAAGTCAGAATGCCCATGTAGATTTTCCTTTTACTGGGATATGGAAGTCATAATGACATATTTCATAAAGTAAGTCCATTCAAACTGAAAACAAACCAGAAGCAGGGGGAAGGGAGGTGACAATGTGCAAGATGCGTAACAAAGAGGCTGATGTCATTGGGAGAAAATGCACTAGCAGAGACACAAGCTAGACCTGCTCTGATTACTGTAAGCAGTGCAATTGTGTGGTCTTCATGGCCCTTCCAAGGGTCATAGGATGGGTAGCAATAGGCACGTGAATGCCGTTCAAGATTGCGAGAATGTTTCCAACGGTGCTTTGCCACTTGTCTCATGCCCAGTTTTCATGATTGCTGCTCACTTTGTGCAAATGGGAGCTTTGCAGAAAGTGAGAGAAAACTGCAGAGGGGAATTTGTGCCAATTTTGTCCATAGACTAAAGCAGACGTGAGGGAATTTGCACAAATTAGAGCATTTTTACAAAGTGAACTGGGGATCCAGAAGGAGATGAATGGGAGCACATGACAAAGCGAGTGTATATAAACTCTGCTAAGTGTATGCTGTTTGGCTTGCCCAGATCTCTCCTATGAGCATAGCGGGTCTGAATGAACCTTGCTTACCCCATCCTGGCATGTATCCAGGTTCAGCTCCTTGCATATCGGAAATGCTTCCAGCTTTAGTTGCAATCTGCATCACAGGCATTCAGCAACCCACAACCATTTTTGCTGGACACCTGCTGACGCCTGGTGACTCGAAAAGGGCATACTTAAGCAGAACATGTAATTTCCATGTGTCCCTGAGGATAGCTCAGATCTGCAGCTCTGTGAAAGAAGAGAGGGCATGTCAGAGTGTATGATTTGGCCCCACAACCTTCCTTTCAACCACTGTGGAAACATTTGGGCCCAATGTCCTGTTCAGAGTCAGAGAAGCGGAAAAGACAGCACATCAGTGGGTGCTCCTTGGGCATCCCTCTTTGTGCCCCATAGATGGAGAGAAGTGTACACCCACCCTAGATCTAGCATATATAGCCTCCCTCCAGTTGCCTGATATGGAAGGAACTAGCCTTTAAAAAGAGGAGAAAGGGGAAAGGAAGCACAGCCTGCACTTACATCTCTTCTCCCCTGCTAGTTACTATTAATTCCACTATTGATCTAGTATCTACTTTTTGCATTAGAAACCATCCCGATCCTTTGGCAATTTTAGGCATCAAGAAAATATATTGATGGAACGTCAGAGTTATGGCCATGTCCTTAGCTAGGAGGCATGGAGGGAGGGAGGGAGGGAGGGAGGGAGATGGGGAGGGAGGGAGGGAGATGTGTCCATTTCGCTGTCTTTTCATCCTCTTTGCTGAGCTGAGTGATCCCCCTCGCAGTGGAACTACTGCAGTACATCTGATTGTTGACATCATGAGATTGTCACACGCATCACAGAGGAGTCACCAGCAGCCCATAGGACTGAAAGACACTCTTGGCAAGTGCAGCTGCTGACACAGTGGGTGATGGAGAAGAAGAAATGACTCTGAGAGGCATCAGCCAGAAAGGAAGCAAGGATCCACCAAATAGACCGTCCTTTTGTGCAGTGTGCAGTGTACATTTATTGCAGCCCATCAACCAATATAAGGACTGCTTTTCCAGCCATAAAGGAGTTAAGATATTGAGGGGGGGAACCCTCATTCCTGTTTGCCCCACCAAAAGTATTTTTAAAAATCCACGCAGCTTGGAAAAAGCCAGCAAACTGTGCCTCTGCAAGTCAGATCCAAACTCATTGAAGTCTGTCGTGCATTTCCCTGCCACCCTTAAGGCAGGCTCTTGACCCACCTAGCTCAGGCTTGCCAGCACTGACTGGAAGCAGCCACTCTTCAGGGTTCCAGGCAGGAATTTTTCTGCCCTTCCTGGAGATGCCAAAGATTGAAGCAGCACCTTTTGTGTGCAAAGTTGGTGCCCTCCTATTGAGCCACCCACCTGAATCCTGGATTCCCTTCCAGTGTTTCAGAGAGGTCTAAGTGTAGCATGGATGGATCGGCCTTCCCTGAGCTGCTCCAGCAGGCATCTCAAATCTTTGTTACTCATTCCGGTTAAATGAAATAACTAATGATGGGTAAGCTCTGTCGAGCTCAAATTGGATTGGATTCGATTAATCCTACCTATTTCTCTCCCAAATTGGAGAACAGCTTCGCTTAATCTAGGCCACTTGAATGCATAGTCAATATATTGTTTTTTATGCATGGTTGTGATCCCCTTTAAGAAAAGCATGGGCAAATCTGTCTGTCTGGTTGCATTCGGCTTCTCATATGATTTTGCTTTAAGTTCAGCACAGCCCAGTTCCACACCAATGTATGACTTCTGCTTTTGAAGGTGTGCATGAGAAATTGTACACATTTTCAAGGTCACTTCTCCCATGCATTTAAGCAAGCACCTGTGGTTAATACACACAGTTTTGCAAACTATTTCCCTTAGAGTTTCTGTGCATTATTTTCATGGGATTTTTATGGGAATCTTTCCATAGCAAGTAAATTTTTCTGCATCGTTTTCCTTGATGTGTGCACTTTTGTGCACACATCTTGCAGTGGAAAAGTTTGGAAAAGTGTGGGGTTTGATGCACAACTCTGTCCTGGTTCCCTTATGGTTCAGCAGATGCAAATCTGGTGAATTCCTCTGGTGAATTCCTCTAACAATGTGGCTGGAACAAAGTTCTCACCCACCCCAAGGAAACAAGTAAAGTATTTGTGACTATGATTAGGTGCCCACTGCACTCCTGTAGGAAGATACCAGGGCCAGGCTCTGCTCCTTGCCCCAAGGAAGTCATGCTGCCACTGAAAATACAAGCTGGACAAAAATTAAAATAACAATTGGGGTTAATAATGCTCACGTTGTGTCTGACCTTGGCACAATGAGCTGCTGAGTCTGAGATTTCTTGGAATAGCTTGTCAATCAGCCATCCCAGCTCATCAATACCAAACATTTATTTGTTTATTCTGTAGGTACAGCATGCTCTTTTCCTGAGGATCTCTGGGTAACCAGCATGTCCCTTCCAGGCAGTCTCCCATCCTGGTTTTCCTACAAACTCAGATCTGCCCGGCTTTCACAGCAGAACTGAATCCTGGGCATGGAAGCAGATGCAGGAAAGATGGCATCACCTGAAACCCACAGAGTGTGCATGAAGTGCAGATGGAAGACCTCCATCATCTTACTAATCCAAGCAAAATTTAAAAAGAAAAGCACCAGGCTTAATCTCCATCCCTCCTAAACAACAAAGGGGTAAAAACAAAGAAGCAATGCATGCTTTGCAGCCCATGTCCCCCATCGTGCCTGGTGTCAATGACAAGCAGAATTAGGCACCTGCGGAAGGTCCACATCCTGATTGGAGACCACTGACAAAAGCCACCCAAGCTCTTCTTCCTTCACCCTTGCAGCCTGCTGGCTCACCTGCCCTTTCCTCTGCCCCGCACAACAGGGCTGGAGAGGAGGAGGAGGAGCAGTAGAGGCCTCGGCCTGCCACACACCTGGAGGCCACAGCAATGGACGTGAGTGGCAAGATTCATTGAGGGAGGGAGCCCACGGAAGGTTTCTTGCCCAAGGGTGCTTGGAGAACAGGAGCTGGCTCGGATCCCCACAACTGGAGAAGAGTGTGTGATAGGACAGCCCTGGATCTGTGTGACATGTTCCCATGCGTCTTGCAATGTGCTTTCAAGTTATTCTGTATTATTTTTAGAAAGGCAAAAAGCAGTACACGATAGCATGCTGTGCTTGGAGACGTCAAGGAGAATAATGTAGTCCGAGAGACACGGTTCTCTCCGTTCCATAAGATATGAACAGAGACAGCATGATTCTGTGACCTTTCTTATCTTATCTACAAATGTAATGAAGCAACAAACATCCACATTATCATGGTGATTCATCACTAATGATAGAGCTCTAAATGAACCAATATTTGTTTGGCTGCTAAAGATCTGTACCATCATGTGAAGCGAGCATTTGGCGAGGGGATGGACTCATAATCTCCCTGGTGCAGATGGAACTAAATTGACCTGCAACTCGGCAGAGGCATCCTCGGTGAAGTTAGAGGATATTAACTTCCAAGCATAAAGATTTTATTTACCAAGTCTCACATTTTATAGTGTTGGCAGTGCAGCTTTCTCCCAAAATGCAGCCTGTCACAGGAGAGGAATGTATTTATAGCAGAGCACCTTGCTAGCACTGTATTTAAGGGTCAAAGGTTTTGGTTTGTTTTTCCAAGGGTTTATAACTTTGTCTTACCAAATTACAGCTTTGCAGCATTCCCTTTACCTACAAGAACTCAGCTGGTTTTAAAGGGTTTTTGTGGGCAAGAGAAACAAGTGGCTGCAACTCTATCCTTGCGTATATTGATCCAAAGCCATTGGACTTACTTCCATGCAAGGGTGCATGGAAGAGTTTCGCAAACTGCAAGAGTTGCGCAGAAGGTAGGACTTCACCAGGTAGCACTTTTCCCACCACGGTGCTTCGGTGATGGGGGCATCCTAGTTGGTGCCGTTTCTCCCATCTTTGTGACTCTTGGGGTCCATTCACACACAAGCACAATCTTTTGCGGAATTATTTTCCCCACACCTGCCTAGCAAGACGTTTCTTCACACGGCTGCAAACTTGTGGAAGCCATTTATGAGGCAAGATAATCTGGACACTTCTCAGTTCTACCTTTGCACCTGCCCTTCCTGTCATGCTACCAGGAGCCACCGGCTGGTAAGAGTGCTTCCAACAGGAAACCAGCAAACAAGTGGAGGCCATCCTTTGTGGAAGGTGATCCTTTGTGGAGCAAGTCAGCAGAGTTCCTTTCCTGGAAGGAACACTTCCTTTTGTGTCACTGCAGGCTCAGCTCTCCCTCGTATGCTAACTTCCTGCTCCAGGTAGAGATTGATATTGCCCCAACTGTCCCACTTTGTACAGGCAGTCCTCAGTTTGAGGGGTGACCACTCCAAGTTTGGTTTGCAGTCAATGGACCATAAGGAGAAGGAGCACACTTTGAGGCTCCCCTCAGCATTCAGCACTTGGGTAGCAGGTCACAGTGCACCTGGTTGGTCTTCTCCACTGCAGTGAAAGGAATTGTACAATGATTTCTAAATTTGCACCTCTTTGTATAAACAGGTCAAACTTAAGCAGCTTGGTGTCCTCTGTTGTCCACTTTCCAGGTGATGCATGACTTTATTTTGGACAACACACATGAGGTGACCCTATTATGAAGGAAAGCAATAGTTATTCGTGCATGCAAAATGGTGCAGAATCACTGGAATTCTTTGGATCTTGGTAACCTTGTGGGTATTAGTGTGTGTTTGGGCGCAGAGGTTATGGATTTTAGCCCCCTCAGATGATCCTTCTGTGTCTGATTGACTTGACTCTTGACCTGCCTTGATCTTCTCCTTTTAGGATTCCACTGGCTTACTGTGATGCTCTTCGGAGTCTGAATGTTGTCCTGCACATTGGTGTTGAGTTCACACACCATCCCCATGCCCCCAAATTAAAATGGATCTCAGATGAAAAATGCGCAAACCTCCAATGACGATGATAAACTGTACAAAAGATGGCTGCTAATTTAATGCTGATGTCCTTCACAGAACTCAGGATGAAAACAAACTGCTGGACCATATCAATAGAAGATTTGGTAAGCGAGTAATGGAGGGCAAGTGCCACCTGCTGATGGTCTCATCTTTGTTGTCCCAAGTTCCTGATGGCAAACTGCTAGGAACTAAGTATAAACTAAGCAACTCCGATTTAGGCAGACCTGATTATCTCATTAGGGGATGTGTCATTCTTGGAAGGGCAGCTGATGGGCTAGGAGATGTGGTGGACTCTCATCCTAGTGGGTAGATGCTTCAGCAGTAGTCCATGGAAAGCCATTCCCTGGACATCGCTCCTTCATTGTTCTGGTGGCGACTGGGCCAGGAAGAGGGCAGTCGAGAAACATGTTGGGAGTGGCCCTGGATCTGCAGGATCCTGACATACCACAGCAAGGCCTGGATCTACACCTGCCCTGCAGCTGTCCCAGTTAGATTCCCTTGCATTGATGGGGAGGACACAAAGAATCTGTCTCCATGGGAAAAGTTAACCTCCCATCCCAGCCTGCCCTGGTAGGGCTTAGGGAGTGGTGGATCCTCTACTGATAGGATTGCTTTGTCTTCCTTACAACAACAACCCAGTTAGGTGATCGAAGAGGATTCTCCAATTGCAGTGGGGAACAGTTCTCTGAGGACAGCAGCTTGGCAAAAGCCACATCCTGAGTTTATCATCGGGAAGACATTAGAATTGGTGACTTCCCAACTAATTGCTCCTCTAGAGCAAATTAGCCATCTTCTATGCATTGTTAATATCCACCAGTCAGTCCATCAATATGGTGATGGACATAGCTTATTAACAAAGCAATTACTTTGCAGCATTGCTAGTTCTGATCTCATAAAGTCCAGACCTATTGAAAACTTGCGTATCTTTCCTACATGTGAGCAAATTAGGAGTACAATGTTCATTTCCTTTCTTTGCCATGTGTATCTGTGTATCAAAAACTATATCCTTAGAAGGTGCCTATCTGTCTGTCTGTCTGTCTGTATATCCAGACACAATAGGCTGGTATAAATTATTCATCCCATGAAAGATTCCATTCTTGCAGAAGGAAATAATTCATTTCTTCAGACTCAAAACCTTCCTAACAATGCAGAGGTTATGGGTGCATCATCTTTCTATCTGAGCATCAAAGGCTTCTGCATTGCTTTTCTCCAATGAAGAGAAGAAAGTAAAATCCAGAACATTTCCTCTGAGTTTTGAGCCATCAGCAGCAGTCAAAGGTAGAAAGATGTGCATAGGAGTGTTTGAAAAAACCCTGGTATAAATAGTATTGTTGGTCTTACCAAAATTCTTTTTGTTTAAAAAAAAAAAGCTTTTGCGATTCAGTGAATGTTTTTGGCTTTCATCTTCAGGAATGGAAGTGACATATATGAAAGCTGCATAGACAAAGGAATGAATAAGTGTGCCAAGGAACACAACTGGTTTTGAACCCTTTGTACAAATACATGGGAGGTCAGACAATGAAGAAACCTGACAGGAGGACAATTGACACATTTGAAACATGGTTGTGGAGGAGGGCTTTGCAAATACATAGAAACACAGAAACAGAGAAACAGAGAGAGTCAGAAGGGGCCTCCCGGGCCATCTAGTCTGACCTCCGGCACCAGCCGGCTCCGCTCATGACATGCCCACCATGTGCATGTCCAGCCTATCTTTGAACGCCCTCACCGATGGGGCCTCAATATACCCTGGACTGAAAGAAAGAAAGGTAAGCAAATGGGTCCAAGATCAAATCAAGCTAGAACTTGCCCTGGAAGCAAAAGTGACAGCTGACCTGGGACAGCTGGTTTAGAAACATGGAAACATAGAAAAAAAGCAAGTCAGAAGGGGTCCTCTGGGCCATCTAGTCTGACCCCCGGCTCCAGCCGGCTCTGCTCATGTAATCCCCAACATGTGGTTGTCCAACTAAGGTTTTGCCACTGTGTTATGGAGCGCTGGACTAGTTGGACCTTTCGTCCGAGCAGCATGGCTTTTCTTATGTGCTTATGAGAATACTGAGGCTGTCAAACTTTGGGCACATCAGGAGAAAGCAAGACTCACAGAAGGGAAAGTCAAAGACAGAAGAGGAAGAGGTAGACCAGGTTGGGGGTGGGTTGGCTCCATAAGGAAAACACAGACTTGCATTTACAAGAGCTGAGCAGGGCTGTCAAAGGCAGACATTTTAGAGTCCCTTCCTTCATAGCATCCCCGAAAGTGGAAGGCAACGTGCCCGCATGGAACACACATGCACACGCACATGCATGAGGGAGTAACCAAGAGTGACGGTTTTGTCCATCCAGGCCCCAGGCTAGGAAGACCCAGCTTTTCCAAGCCAGGGTTTGAATCCCTGTGTATTCAGTCAAGTGTGTGTGGCTGAATGAAGGTTGCCACGTACATTATTCGAAAGGCTCCTCATCTTGAACAGCTCTGTGGCAAACAGCCGCATCACAGTGCCCTCCATGCGGATGGCTGAGCTTTTGTTCCCTTTGGTTTTGCTAAGAATGCACAGGAAGTGGCCTGGGGATTTCGACATTCCAGTGAGGGAGGAGGTAAAATGGACAGCTCTGTCTATTCCTGAAAGTGCCCACATTCTATGCATGTCCTAACTAAGGACTTGTGAACCCTGCACCTGAGAAATCCTATTAGCAGGGCCTGCCCTTCCATTAAGAAGAGTGAAGTCCCTGCCTCAGCTGCCAGATGCTGGAGGTGGCAGGGGGAGGGGGCAGCCATCCCCTTCTGCCTGACCTGTAACCCCTAAACTACCCCACTGCTCTCATGTGCTTTGATCTACCACCAGCAATGCATAAAATGCAGTGGCTGGTCTAGTTTGCCCATTGCCTCAGGTAGCAAAATGCCTTGGCCCGTCCTTGTTCATTAGATTTGTCAAAATTATTCGAGGTTACCTGGAAACTCCTCAGTGGCTTTGCTCAGAATAGGGGAAAGACCCCTCACTTGGAACATGGCTTCGAGCCAATATTCACTGCAATGGCAGGTCAGCACTCAAGCGTTCGTTCTGACAGTGCCAAAGGGGGACGAGTAATCATGGGATTCCCTTACTCCGTGCTCCCTCCCTGCATTTCAAGGAGCTTTTCTCCTGTTGCCTGGAGGGTTTTATTGTTCTTTACTCTTTTGCTCACCCCGTGTCCCCTGCTGTGCAGAGCCATGGATGGTGCCTTTACTCATTAACTCCACTGGGGAGAAAAAGATGGAGAGGTTGGCTGCTTCCCCGTTCATTATGTGTAAATGACATCTCACATAACTGACATAAGCTGGGCTTGCAGGAATATCGTGAAAAGCCTAACATGCTGATTTCATCATGTTTGAGACAGGCATAAATACAGACCAGGAACTCTGCTAGGCAGGGAGAGAGGTTGTGGTTTAGGATTCAAGATAAAAAGTGCATCTATTTTTAAAACTGGGAAGTCAGGGTCATGGCCCACCTGTTTGAGATCCGATGCTTTATGCCACTTTGGGTCTCCTAGATACTCAGATCGGTTGGTGGCAGAGAAACTTGGTGTGTATTATGATACGTCTGTGTCTATTTGTAATGAGCTGCAGCTGACATCCTGCAAAACGGGAGGCACACGGAACTGCGTAGTTTAAGAATGAGATGATGCCAAAGGATGGAAAGGTATGTAAACTGTCTGCCACCATAAATAACCCTTGACAGGGTGAGCACAGAAGAAATGTACGCACTTCATCTTGGCAGACGGTTGCTCAGGAAATAGACAGTTTTCTCTGCTTGATGTGCTTCTTCTAGGACTTGTGTAGCTACAAGGATAATTTCTGAAGCAGCACTGCTTCTCGTCCAGTGCCCAAAACCCACCTGCCTTTTTGCAACCGCTTTATTTCCCTGCTAAACAGTTCGTTGTTTCCCTGCCTCTCTTGCAGGAAGGTTGAAAGTTTGGAGACATTTCTCTGTAGGCAGGGCTTCCTTGGTGCCAACAGGTGCGTGTGAGTCCATGCATGTGCACTCTTGGCTTCATCTCTTGTTCTTGTCTGTTCTATGAACCCTCTCTAGCTGCTGGGGCTTTCTCAAAAGCCCCCTGGAGGACTGGACCAGGACTTTCTCCCCCAGGGTTTTCCAGTGCTGAAGTTGCTACGTATCTAAACACTGAATGGGGCTTTGTCGTTGTTGTTCCCAGGACTTTGAACAACAAAAGCACACTGGGAATGCCTTCAGCCACAACCCTCTGCCCTTCCAGCATTGCCTGGGAAGCCACAGGATTCTTCAGAGTTCCAGCCTGGGGTCCTGTGACCTTGGGGCTGGAGCATGGAGGACCCAGCCTTGTCCCGCTTGCTCATGCTCGCATCAAAACGGAGGCTGCCGATGGGCCTTGACTGGGAAGGAAGGGGCAAGTGTAAGGGGCAGAGACCGGGTCCGTGGGCATCCATCCATTCCACTTAGTGCCCCAGCCTCCTTCCTGCACATCCCTGGCCCTAAACCTAAATGTCCAGGAAGGGTCCTGTGAAGGAAAGGCAGGGGACGGGCCGCCTCTGCGTTTCAGGCCAGGCAGAGGATACAGGTGAGTCGATGACCTGGGAAGGCTGCAGGCATCTGCCACAGAGGGTGACGTCCTTATTTTGCTTGCAGGGTTGCACCCAGATTTAGTCATAGAGTAGGCTCATCTTAGGGGACTGCAGGTGGCGCAGTGGTTTAAACCACTGAGCTGCTGGGCTGGTTGATCGAAAGGTCGCTGGTTTGAATCTGCACAATGGACTGAGCTCCCGTTGCTCCGTCCCAGTTCCTGCCAACCTTGCAGTTCGAGAGCATGCAAATGCAAGTAGAGAAAAAGGTACCACTTCGGTGGGCAGGTAACAGCGTTCTGTGCACTTCGGTGTTTAGTCATGCCGGCCACATGACCATGGAGACTGTCTGCGGACAAACGCTGGCTCCCTCGGCTAGGAAACAGAGATGAGCACCACCCCCTGGAGTCAGGCGTGACTGGACTTAATGTCAAGGGGAAACCTTTACCTTTACCTTTAGGCTCATCCTGATCCGTGGGACATTCATCAAGGCTAACTTACATCCCATTAGTTTTAACAAATCTGCTCTGAGGACAACTAAATCTAGATCCAGACCATCATCTCTTTTATTTTGATAGATTTTAAGGGGGGTTTTTTTGTAAAGCTGAGGCTATTAACTGTGGGGTTTACATTTTTTTGTGAATTCAGTTTTTAATACAGGTTACTGGCCACTTCTAGAACATTTTAGGAGAGCAGCTGGGGAATTGCCTATCCAGGCTGGTAGAAGGCAGGCATTTCTGTCCTCCAGGGTCTCTTTTCTGCCACTGCCCATTTTCCCACTTACAAATTGTGAGATGCTTCTAAAGAGCCTCAGGAGTTTCCAGAATGAAGTTTGAAAATGACTGTTTTAGAGCTAGCAAGAGACAATCCTCATGGAATCAAGAATGATGTTTTCATTGTTTCCTTAGACTTCTTTCCAATCCAAGGATTTCTAATGTGTGCAGTGCACATTAGAATTCCATAAAAGCAGTCATGTCAAACTGTCAAATAAAGTAACAAATTCACAATATAAAAAAGGCGGAAATGACCAAGTCAGGGGAAAACAAAAACAAACAAACAAAAATAGAACAAAAATCCACACAGAGAACAATGGTCTCATATCATTCCTGCATTCCTGAGGCTTTTCTACAACACTTTACCTAGATTTCTCATTCTGGATTCTTTGCTGGATTCAAAGCAGCTCCTTTACACATTTTTTTTTAAAGTTCCTCTGCTTTTTCTTTCTTTCTCAGCCTTTCCATTGCACCACCAAACGTGGCACTGCAGTATAGCAGAAACGTGGCAATGTCAGTGTTTCTCATTCCAGTTCATTCTGCCATTCTCAAGCAATGCTACCATTTCCCCACCATAAAAAGAAATCCACAGAAATGCTTGGAAAGCACAGGGGAAGGCCTGGGCGGAAGGTTACGTAAAATTGCCTACAAGCCACCATAATGAGAAATCACACGGGCACAATCAAGGACTCCTCTGAGCAAATTTCAGAAGTTTTAAGTCACTTCTTCTCACCACCATATCACAGAGTCTTTCAGAATCATAGAATCATACTATAGAAGAGTTGGAAGGGGACATGAAGGCCATCGAGTCCAACCTCCTGCTGTTGCGGGACACCAATTTACGCCATCCCACTCAGATGGCTGTACAGGTTCTTTTTTAATGTTTCCAATGTGGGAGAGCCCCCCACCTCACCAGGCAGCTGGTTCCACTGTCCTATTGCTCTGACTGTGAGGAATCTTTTCCTGATGTCCAGCCTGAATCTGGGTTGTTGCAACTTGAACTGATTATTCCAGGTCCTACACTCTGGCATTAGCAAGAAGAGATCTTGACCTTCCTCTTTGTGACTGCCTTTGAGGTACTTATAGGGGGATATCATGTCCCTCCCCCCACATCTTCCCTTCTCAAGGCTGAACATGCCCAGTTCCCTCTGTCTCTCCTCATAGGCAGTGTTTCCAGTCCTTGGGTCATTTTTTTAAAAATGAGTTTTATTGTTATTTTTCTACTAACTAACAAAACTAACAAAAAGAAACTGAAAAATCATCAATCATCAAAAACATCAGACCTACTGGGTCAGCCCCCCATACTTTTTCTGATAATCCGTAAACATATTTAAGTCTATGCATAGTCCCATTTCTCTAGCCAATAATAAAAGAAATTCCAAGTTTGATAGAAGTCTGTATCTTCTTTCTCCTTCAGAGACAAAGTCAATCTGTCCATTTTGTCACAGTCCAAGATCTTTTTTAAAATCAATTCGTCGGTAGGTGGTTCTTCACTCTTCCAATGTTGGGCACAGTTCCTGGGTCATTTTTGTCGCCCTCCACTGGACCCTTTCTAATTTACCTGCATCTTCCTTAAATCTTGGTGCCAGAACTGGACATAATATTCCAGGTGAGGTCTGACTAGTGAGGAGTGTAGAGGAACTACTACTTCTCGTGATTTGGAAGTAATACTTCTGTTAATGCATCCTAAAATAGCACTTGCCCTTTTGGTGGCTGCATCACATTGTTGGCTCAGAAGGGGATTAGGACAGGATGAAGCAGCGCTGGTAAACCTCTGCTGTTTCACTCTCCTCCCAAACCACTTGGAATTAATTTGTGCACCCATTTCTCAACACCACACAAAAGAGGTGGGTCAGTATAATGCCCCTAGTCTTTATCTTCCATTCACAGTTAGTGAACTGGACTGGTCCTTTTGGTTCCATTAGGAGGGGGCTGTTTTTTGACTCCTTAAACCTCCCAGGTTTCTGACAGGAGGGGAGAGGGTTACCATTCCAGCTGGGTCCTTGCTACTTTTCCATTTTGCCTTCTCCGTTGTTTGATATTCTGCATTGGCTGGTTGGTTTTCTTTAATGGTCTGTTCTTTTCAAGTTGGCTTTGGCAATGTGATCGTCATAGTGGACCTCTGGCTTGTGAAGAAGAGTGACCAGCTCAGGCTGCTGGTGTTGTGCAAAACTAAAATGTATTTTAAAGGTGAGGGGTCCCTACCCTATAGAAGATAATCTGTCTCCCCCTTCCCCTAAACCCTTTGAGCCCCAGACTGCCCTTATAAAATAATATATTTGATTAAATTGGAATGGATTGTCCTTCAGAGGTACCCAACTCCTTGGTGAGGAAGCCCTTTCACACCACTTCATATTATGACCATCCCTGGGTTAGAATACCCTTCTCAAAACAATGCTGTGTTTTTTCCTTTTTCTCCCCCCCCCCAAAAAAAAATGCTTTAGATGTTCCTTCCATGGGGGAGGCTCCAAATTTATCTCAGCAGCTTGCTTCAGGCAAAATCCATTGACAGTTCTAGTTAGTGTGTCTGATCAATTCTTTTCGACTTTGTGGAGAGTTTATTTACCAGCCTAGACTCCCTGCAGAGGCATCTGAAGCTGCTCAGAAGCAGCTCACAGCTAAAGCACAGTTTGACTAACCACCAGCATTAGTATTGCATGTGCTTCTCCAGCTGGGAGATGAAGGACCCACCTGAGTTTAAAAAACAGCAATGCTCAAGTTCTTTCCATCCCATCCTTATTTCTATGTTTCTAAATGTGCAAAATTTGGGAAGTTCTTCTTAGAAGAAGAACCAAACAGAGTTCATTCCCATTTGAGCTCTGTTTGGTTCA
This sequence comes from Varanus salvator macromaculatus, assembly GCA_023646645.1. Lineage (NCBI taxonomy): Eukaryota > Metazoa > Chordata > Lepidosauria > Squamata > Varanidae > Varanus > Varanus salvator. The sequence goes on along the minus strand of JAIXND010000773.1, from coordinate 22,721,071 downwards.
GTAGGTCAACTATTCAGTAGGTACTGCTATTTCCAGTGTGGAAACTACCAATTGGTACCTGCCTGCCAGACAGCTTTTAAAGACATCGAGTCTTTCAGCAACAAGGAAGTGGCAACCACGATTCAGCACCACAAACTGAATCCAAACAGTCAGCCAAACACAGACTTTGAGGACCCAAACTATCAAAGCCTGGATGGACAACTCTGCCCATCTCCCCGTGCTCCATATTTGCTCAAAAATCAAGTCCCAATACTTCCCATCCCTGTGCATAGTGAATCTTGCAGATTTTTCAAAGTTCTTATGTTTTAAAAAATCAGCTAACTAAATAAATGGAACGCCCATGCATCCTCCAAACCCTTCTTGGGACCTTCTAAGATGTTTCTTTCTCAGCAAGCATTTCCACATTCACCCTGAAATTTTATTTAATGCAGCAGCTGTACCTGGATCTTTTTTTCCTTCATATGACAGTCCCTGAAGAGAGAGTTAAACAACTAGATAATCAGCCTCAAGGAATGTTCAGCTTGCCGATGACAAGTAGATATGCTGGAAGTGCCCCTTCCTATATGTAAAATTCAAACTGCAACAGAACTTCATCAGAACGCCTGTATAATCATCTTTGACACAGAGCAGCTGATGAAGATTACAGTCATTCACTTGCTTTGGAGTGCAGCTCCCGAGTAGCCTGTCATCTAGAAAAGCCACAAGTCCACGGAAATGAAGATAAGGCATTTGGAGGTTTTTGTTTACACCTCTTAAGTTCCCTTCCCACAGCATCCACTTCTAAAGTGGTTCTATTATCCACTGTGGGACATTTTGTCCTTAATGGCAGGTGATGGGAGCAGTCAGAACATGTGGAAATCAGAAGACATGAGTGCAGCTCCCCAAGTTGGTCAACAGCTTGGGATGGCTCCCATCAGTCTCTCTCCGCCTTGTGTCCTCCATATATGTTTTGCCCACATGCCCCAACTGCCTCAGCCATCACATCTGCCACATTTGGAAGGGGGCCAGTTGTGAAAGGCTGGCTGTCTTGATGTAAATAGGACACGCTCCGAAGCTGCATTTGAAATGCTACACTAAAATCTCTTCCTGTGAACAGTGAGTAGCAGGCTTGCTCTTCCTGTTCTTGCTGTCCTGCAGGAGCTTTCCCCTGATGATCCTCATCCCGGCCAATGGAACGGCTTTGGTTGGCTCTTCGGGCCCTGCATCCAGCTGGTTCACAGAGGCTTGTCCATCACTCAGCTGACCCCATTAGAAATGAAGGGGGGGGGTCCATTTGCAGTGGTTCGTTTTGGAGGACTCTTCTTTCATGGATGCATGTCACGGCAGCTGTGGTGGGTTGCATCCAATACCAGTCCCTTGAATGTCAAGGACTTTAAGTGGGACGAATTGAATGCGCCGACGTTATACTCCTTCCGGCGCCAGGTAAAGACCTTTTTATCCAACAATCATTTATTTATTTATTTATAGCATTTTTATGCTGCCCCCATCGCTGAAGCCTCGGGGCAGCTTACAAAAACAATTTGCATAATATTAAAATTATTTTGGAGTTTCTCGACAGATGTACAAGCAATTAAATAAAACCCTATTAACAATTAAAATATTGTTTAAATAGAAAGGTCTTGGCCTGGCGCCAAAAAACAAATAACGATGGCGCCAGGCGGACCTCTCTGGGGAGCGCATTCCATAGGTGGGGCGCCACCGCCGAGAAGGCCCTCCTCCAGGTACTCACCCTCCTAATATCCCTCACAGAGGGCTCCCAGAGAAGGGCCTATACTGCCGATCTCAAGGGGCGGGAGGGCATATATGGACGCAAGCGCTCCTCCTCACATTTCAATACTTAAGGGTTTTAGATGTATTAAGATTTTTTCTTTTTTCCTTTTTCTTTCCTCACAGTTGCATTTTCTATTTTCTATTTTTTTCTTTTTAGTTTATGATGTTCAGTTTTATATGGTTTTAATAATTGTAGTTTTACTATTGTATTATTCTAATTTTATATGATGTAAGCCATCCTGAGCGCCTGTTGGAAGGACAGGATACAAATGTTTGTAATAATAAATACATACATACATACATGTTGGCAATTGCTTATATTATGTGCTTTGGGGAGGGAGGGCAGATTTGGGCTGGAGCCAAATTGGCAGAAGGATTGTCCCATTCTGCTTATGCCACTGGGGGATCTTTCTCTCTGACTGTCTGCAGGCACTTGGAGAAGACAGAGAGCGCTCCAACTGGATCAACTAAAGAAGAGCTCAGTGCCTAAGTTTTGTGAAAAGGTGAGTAGCAAGTAAGAATGCATACAGAATCTAACAGTAATCCCTGATTTGGGATTTGATTTCTTAGCCCTGTGCCAGCCCAACTTTCAGTTGTGTGAATGGTGCCTGCTTGTGGATTTGCATCTCTATGACAGGCTGAAATCCACACTCTTAACACACACACACACACACACACACACACGAAGGGAACTTACAAATATCATGCTAATTGGAAGCCAAACACAATGCAGTTCCAATGTGATGTTAGAATTCTTCCATGTCTGGCTTCCAATTTGCACAAATCATGTAGCTCATGCTTCCATATATTTGCGCAAATTGCAAAAACAAATGTAAATTTCAGAAACAGCTCAATTCATATAGTTTCCTTAGGATTTTTCAGGCATGTGCAAATGACAGCTCATCTTAGAGGTGAAAGTCCACGGGAAAAAAAAAACAGTCCGCCTGCTTCCATTTATTGGATCAGAACTGCACAGGAAGAAGCAGGCTTCCCTGAATTAGTGCATCCCTTGTGGCAAGAAGCAGGATAAAGAAATTTCTTCAACCAAAAGCAGAATCGTTTGTCAGGAAACTGTATTTGGGGAGAAAAAGTGCAGTGTACAACAGACAAAGCAAGGAGTACAATCAGTTCAGCCACTACTCTGGCACCCCCATGCCACAATTGGTACCTTTGCTCTTTACATTGCAAAGAAAATCTCCGAGGTGCACTTTTTCTCAATCAGTCATTACATGCCCTCCTTGCTTCCTGTCTGATTTTCAGGCTTTTACACCTCTCAGAAGTGAGACTTAAAAATCAATAGGCTCAAAATCAATTTGTCCACCCACGTTGGTTTTTCTCACCACAAGGAAAAGTTACCACTTAAAACAGCGGCTGCTGGGACCAACCATTCCTTTCATTTTATGTTTGGCTGCTCTGAGTTTTAGTTACCAGTCAATATATTGATGATTCCTCCAGTCGCTACACAATATTTGCTCCCCGCTCACCAAGAATGGGTTTCCCCTGTGCTTTGAGATGGCAGATCCCACCTTCCCCTACGCTGAGGAATTTCACTAATCCCATTGACTGATTGATTGATTGATTGATTGATTGCTTTTAAGGATGAGAAAAGCTTGGCTATTTAGGGTGCAATCCTACACAGGTTGAGACAGAAAGCAGCCTGCAATCCTTGCATGCACCAGCCAAAATGGTTGTCTGGAATGACACTGGGAGTGGTAGGATTCCCCCCCCCCCCGCCTGCCATTTTAAATATGCATAGAATTGTGCTCTTGATTTATTATTAGATTCAAACCAAAGCAGAAAGGCACAAACGTGCACCTGGCTTTTCCATTCCAGGCACAAAAAAATAGCTTGTTGTGGGTCAGATTGGGGGTTTGGCCAGTGGTGGAACTACAGCTGGACCCTGAGGCCGAAGTCCAGGGCCATGCAGCCCAGGGGGCTTCCAAAGCCCACAGGGAAGTGGGGCAGAAGCGACCTCTGTCAAATCCCTCTATCTGCACATGGCCCAGTGCTGTTGCTGCTGCTTCCTCTTCCTCTTCCTCTTCCTCTTCCTCTTCCTCTTCCTCTTCTTCTTAGATCAGGAATGGTGAACAGACTCATTGCTGCTGTAGCACATGCAAAGCATGGAGTGCTTGTTGAAGCAGTGGGAGGGAAGAACTGTCTGCAACATGCCTCTTAACTGAGGTAACACACATGGCCATCTAGAGGGCCACCCAAGAGACTGTTACGGGCACACACCCATGCGTCTTTGGGCAAAAATGCACCCTGCCAACCCCAGCTGATTTCTGCCTAATGTGGAAATTGCACCATGAGTCCAGTCATGATAGGCAAGGTCAAGGGAAGAAGGAAAAGGAGACCAGCCATGAGATGGAATGATTCTGTGCATCCTTGAGTGTGTAAGAGTGGAGCAGGGCTGTCAAGGAAGGGCATTGATTCATGGGGTCATCATAAGTTGGAGGTAACCCAGTGGCTCCTAACAAGAAACCACTCCCGGGCACTTAGGTAAGGATAATAGCAGATGAGTTGCATGCATGCCCTGAGAACTGAGTGCTGTGATGTCCTGAGGTAATGGCCGCTGTGCACGCCCAGCACTGGCAATCCTCCCACGCAGCTCTTGCCTCTTCCCAAGTGGCTGCTCCCCCAGTACTGCCCAAGTCTACTGACAGCCACTTCTCATCCTCGCTGGGATGGCAAGTGGCCCATGAGCCCAGTTGACCTGGCTGGTGCGAGGAGATGCTGCAGCTCCTCCCAACAGCACCCGAGTCTTTCCTCCATGGTGAGGAGAAGCACCGGACTCCATGCCTCACCTCAGATGGAGAAAGTGAGAGGGCCAGGGAGCAGGGGACTGCTTTCAGTGGGGTGGCCCTGCCCACTGATGTCATTGGGCCCAGACAGGGTTTTGAGCAGGGGAAGAATCCAGCCCCCAAATAAACAACATAGAAACATAGAAACAGAGCGAGTCAGAAGGGGCCTCCTGGGCCATGACCTCCGGCACCAGCCGGCTCCGCTCATGACATGCCCACCATGTGCATGTTCACCTTGTCTTTGAACACCCTCACCGATGGGGCCTCAACGACCTCCCGTGGAAGCCCATTCCACGACCTCGGGGTCCTAACTGTCAGGAAGTGCTTCCTGGCATCCAAATTGAACCTTGGCTCCCTGAGCTTTGCTCCATTGGAGCACGTCCTGCCTTCCTCTGCAGTGGAGAACAGGCCTCTCCCCATCTCCATGTGACACCCCCTCACATACCTGTATGTTGCCAACATATCCCCTCTGAGTCTCCTCTTCTCCAAGCTGAAGAGACCCAGTTCCCTCAGTTTTGCCTCATACAGCATCCCCTGCAAACCAGCCACCATCCTTGTGGCCCTACGCTGCACTGACTCCACCTGGCTATATCCTTTCTGTAACGAGGGGCCCAAAACTGAACACAATACTCCAGTTGTGGGTGCACCAGAGTCATGTAGAGTGGTAGTAATACCTCTCTTGATCTAGAAGCCACACTTCTGGCTATGCAACCAAGGGTGGCATTCGCCCTCTTGACCACCGCATCACACTGCTGACTCATGCTTAGCCTGCGGTCAACCAGTACCCCAAGGTCCCTTTCACAAGTGCTGCTCTCCAGCCACTTGTCACCTAACCTGTACTTATGACAGCTATTCTTATGCCCCAAGTGCAAGACCTTGCACTTATCCACATTGAACGCCATCCTGTTGTCTCCTGCCCACTTCCATAGTCTGTCCAGATCCTTTTGGATCTGGTGTATCTGCTCCTCAGTTGTGGCCACTGCTCCAGTTTTAGTGTCGTCTGCGAATTTGATCAGCAGACTGTTCACCCCTTCTTCCATGTCGTTAATGAAAAGATTAAACAGGATCGGCCCCAGGACAGAGCCCTGGGGGACCCCGCTTGTCACTGGCTGCCATCCCGACGATTCCCCGCTAATGGTTACCTTCTGCTTTCGGTCAGTCAGCCATGCCCTAATCCACCGGACAGTGCTTTGGTGTATCCCAAAACTCCTCAGTTTCTCCACCAGGATATCATGGGGCACTTTGTCAAAGGCCTTGCTGAAATCCAGGTATACCACATCCACTGCATCCCCTCCATCTAGCCATCTTGAAACCTTGTCATAGAATTCCACAAGGTTTGTCTGGCAGGACCTGTTTTTGCGGAAGCCATGTTGTGTGGCTGTCAGCCTCCCTTCCCTATCTAGCATCACTAGATCTCTCTATTATGAGCCTTTCCATTGTTTTTCCTACAATGGACGTAAGGCTAATTGGTCTATAATTCCCCATGTCCTTCCTACTACCCTTTTTGAAAATTGGGACCACCGATGCCACCCTCCAGTCCTCTGGAACTTCACCCGTTCTCCACGAGGCCTCAAAAATGGAGGCCAGCGGGCGTGAGAGAACCCCTGCCAACTCTCTAAGTACTCTCGGGTGTAACCCGTCAGGGCCTGGCGCCTTTGTAATGTCCAATGCCCTGAGGAGCCCCTCGACTTCAAGGGGAGTGACTCTAATCTCTGCCCCTAAATCCCCAGCCTCATCTAATCACCTATACGGATATCCCCCGTCCTGCTTTGGGGAGAACACAGAGGCAAAATAGTCATTTAGCATCTGTGCCTGTTCCCTCATGTCAGTCACTGGATCTCCTTCCTCCTTATTTAGTGGTCCCACCACTTGTCTCCCCTTCCTCTTCCTATTTACATGCTGAAAGAAGCCCTTTTTGTTGCTCTTGATATTCTTGGCAAGCCTCAGCTCATAATCAGCCTTAGCCTTGCGAAGAATCCTTCTGCAACGGGCCTCCTCCTCCCGGTATACCCTTTTGTCTATTTCCCCCAGTACCCATTTCCTATGGAACAGGTCATGCCCTGATTTCCCAGAATTGCAATTAAGCCCAGTAATTAGCTTTTAAACTTTCACAGCAGGGTTGCAATGATCTTCCTCAGAATCTGAGCCTCTTCTGTTTCTGAGACTTCTTCTCATGCTTGGCCTCATTTAGAAAGTGAGCCAAGCCAAGGGGTGGCCCATGAGCACTTCCGGCCCCACAGTTGTGCTACCAGCAACCTTCTTCCACACACACACAACACAATTAATGACTGCACATCGTGGGCACAGAAGAGCGATGCTTGTGTGCTGTTGGCACAGGATCTCTTCCTGCTGGGCACCCACATGAATGAACGCTCACTGTGTTTGGCCCAAGTCAGACTCATGGCCATGAGACAGCGGGGTGGAGTCTGGGGAGCTAAGCCAATGGAATCCAATGGATTCCCATCCCCAAAAGAGGTTCCTCACAGATCCCTACTTCACAGTCTCAAATAAAAATCTCCAAGAACAGATCATGGGGTGGGCCCAGCCAAGAATCCATTCGCGAGCATTATGAACAATGCCCAGCTGCCCTTGGTTCCAATACACAGAATAATTCCTTGTGAATGTGCAATTCTAAAGGAGGCAGGGAGACCATTTGGATACTGATGCATGGTTTCTGACAGGGTCTGCTGTGACCTAAGTGCCAGAGAGGGGCCACTACAGATCGCCAGTGGGCGTCTGAGCCCAGCAAAGAAACCTGGCTCTCCAGTGGCTGCTGTAGCCTACTGGATGCCTCCACCCAGTCTTCTTTAGCTGACTGTGCTCCAAAGGAGATGTTTCCTGCTAAGCCCTTCTCCATTGGTCCTGCTTCCATGGAAGGCATCCCAGGTCAACAAGCAGGGAGGGGTCTCTGGCAGGGTCAGAACTCCCCACTGTGGAAGACAGCCTGTACCTGGAGCCTGCGGCTCTTCCCTTCCTGCTTCGCAGGTGGTGGGAAGGCTGGTAGGACCAAGTTCCCAGGTGTCTGGCTTCCCATGGCTGGGCCCAACCATGCAGCTTCCCTGTTGGATTCAGAATTGGCACCTACAGCTATGAGGCAGTGCCTCAAACAATATACTGTGTCCCAGGCATATGAAACAGGGGTACTCCTGGATTTTGAAAAAGATCTCCTGATCCACTTGGATTTAGATCACTCTCTTAATCCTTTGCCATTTTTCTCCTCTCCTCTCCTCTCCTCTCCTCTCCTCTCCTCTCCTCTCCTCTCCTCTCCTCTCCATTTCACTTTTTCTTCCTTCCTTTCCTTTTCCTTACAATTTAAAAAGAAAGAGTCCCATGTCTGACTTGATCTTTAAAATGGCAATGCACTATCTTCCACACAGATCTTTTCCTAATTAACATCATGCTTTCTTCATCTGTAAGGATTTGTCCTCATATGTGAGCTACAAAGCTATTTTTTTAATGATCCGAGAAAGAGGGATGCAGGCCATACTCTGAAAATTATCATCATTCAGGGACTTGTCATGCTTTTATAAGTAATTGCAAAGACAACCTCTCCCGCTGAAAGAGGTGATATCATTGAAGGCCTGAAACAGGAGTAGGTTTCAGGGGGAAGATGGATAAAATAATAATAAAGATAAAGCCTTCTTTGCTTTTGGGCATTTCATCATCTTGTGGAATGTTCTTCGGTTTAATGTCAGATTTTAAGATGGACCGTATCACCTCATTTGTTTTAATGATGCTTAGTTTTGGCATACTGTGGGCTAGGAGGGGAATTGCTAGAAAAGTACTTCATAAAATACTTTGGTGGGCTTCCTGCATCCTTCAGATATTGCATAACATGAAGCAAAGCTGCTCAAAGCTGTTGCATCTACAGCAGCTGCAATCCTATGCATCTTAGGACGGGACCACAACCCCTTCCAGCAAACTGCAGCCAACCATTCTAGGGCTGCTGGGAGTTATAGGGCTATTTTCTGTCTAAGCGTGCATAGGATCATATCCTTAAGTTTCCCTGAATTGAGCTAGGGCTCCTGAATCTCTCCAGTCTGTATATAGGCCATGCAGTCAGGGGAGGGGTTCTATTTCCGCACACTCCTCCAGGTAAGGAGACAATTTCCAACAGTTTTTCACAGGTAGATCTCACTGCCGACAAGGCTTGTAGCATTTCTCTTCCCCTAGGAGGGGCGTGTTTGTGTGTGTGGGGGAGAGTATGTGTGTGAGCATGTGAGTGTGCTGTTTTGGTACTGCTGGAACTGGAACAAGTGGCAGCAGCATAAACTGAATTGGCACCTTTTTTTGACCCCCCGCCCCAGAGTGGCTAAGAAGCATGACAGAGATGCTCTTGCACATGACAGAGATGCTCTTGCATCTCAAAATCTCAGTGGACCAATCAGGAAGAGGCCACTGATATCCACAGGGAACCATGCAGTGCGGAGGGGATTTTGTTTGTGGGGGCTGCTGGGATATGTGGTGAGAATGGGAGGATGATCCTTCGGGACTACATTGCCATGGGAACCTGTGTCCATCTGACCAGTACGTTGAAGCAAAATCTCATGCCGTGGAAACAGTGCAGCATGACATGCCATGAAGTGTGAATCCTCAGCTAACTTTGAAAATAAACATAGTTGGTTTTGTGGTCAAGGCAACACTTTTTCTTACATTTAATTATGAGAGCAGGAAATGACATTTGAGGGTACCTTCATATCTGAAAGTGGTCTGGGCATAACTTGGAACAAGAACATTCCTGGTTTTAGTGTTTCCTCTCATTACTGATCAACCATTTTAATCAAGTTGTTCCTTTACAAAAGACCATAGAGACCTTCCTGTTTTGGTTGGCCTCTGAACAACAGATGTTTTGCTGACTCCTCTTCTCTTCTCTTCTCTTCTCTTCTCTTCTCTTCTCTTCTCTTCT
>JAIXND010000773.1:22684721-22711584 GCA_023646645.1 Varanus salvator macromaculatus | reverse complement strand
CTCTTCTCTTCTCTTCTCTTCTCTTCTCTTCTCTTCTCTTCTCTTCTCTTCTCTTCTCTTCTCACTCTACTGCTGTATTGTAATGTTTTACTGAGCACTGCATTGAGGATGTGTTCAAAAAGCAAGCTATTTGCTTTTAAACAAAAGTAAAATAAAAGTGAGGGCCACGTAAGGTCAATGCACATAACGAGGTGAGCAATTCCACAAAGAGAAACTCCCCCCTCCTCCATACACAGACAGTTGAACAGGCGTATTTTGTAATTGCCAAAATTTTTGTAAGAGCTGTGAGTAATTTACCCCTTAATTTGTGTATACAGTGTTCTCCCTCCATTTCGTTAATGTTTTCTAAACTGGACAAAATGAGCTCACGTCAATGAGTCAGCTGTCGGCACTCATTTAAAAAGGAAAGAAAAGAGAAAGATTCTCTCTGTGTACTAAAAAGCATCCTATTAGCACGGGCTTGTCTATGCAGCAGCACCGTCTTGGGCAGGAGGTAGGTTTACAGTAATTGGTAGAATCAAAATATTGTAGGTAAACAAGAGCTAGGAAACAACACAGAAAAACAGCCGTGTTGTTCTCACTATGCTAAAAATGATGCTGTATGAGGAATCATGCTAAAAGTGTTACCGCTTATGTATGTAGCACGCTTACCTATTACTGTGTAAATGGATATGCCAAAAGTACTCTAAGTATAAGTTCTGCAAAGTGCCCCTTCTTTTGTGTGTGTGTGTGGGGGGGGGGGGTGTTAGATAGAACCATTCCTCTCTTCCCAGCCAGCCATCCCTTCATAAGTTTTCCTACACAGGAGCATAACAAAGTTACCTGCCTTGAGGGTGTACCATGGGACAAGTAGGCCAGACATTCATATTTCATGGTTGCTGGTGGGCTTTTTGGTTGGTTGGTGCTTTTTATTTCATGTAGTGTTGTTTTTTAATTGCATTATAGGGTATGAGCCTACTTCCCCCCTTGGCCGGCAGATGCATGTCAGTCTCTAAACTCAGAGGCTTGTGAGCACTCCGTGGTAGGAGCGAGGCTTGGCGTGCGCCGCATTTTCTTTGGACAGCCACTTTCTTCCACTTGGACACAGTGCCAAGGCAGGGAGGGCACTGCAGTGCCCCCCACAAATGGTAAAATCTGCCACGAGCAGGTTCTTTTGCTCTTGGGCTCCGAAACATCAGACAGTCTCTTTGCAAAGCAGATCTATATTGGCAGTGCAAAGCAAGCTGAAAGGCCCTCTAGTGAATGTGGAAGCTTAGTCTCTGCCCATGCTAAGAAAGGTGAACCTGAGCTGGGAGCCGGCTGGTGCCGGAGGTCAGACTAGATGGCCCGGGAGGTCCCTTCTGACTTGCTCTGTTTCTATGTTTCCCCAAACCCTTCCCTTTCAGTAACTCTGGGGGCTCCACACTCTGGGTGACCCACACAAGCCTTCTAACTGGGCGGCTCACCTCTCCCAACACCTCAGCAGGTGCATCAGGGAGTGCCCCCCTCCCATTCTTCACCCCCCCATCTCTTGCAAAGCATCCCTGCACCCCTGCTTGGCCTGGAAACCTGTGGGCACTGACCTTGAGGTGCTTCAAAGGCCTCCACCCGCCACTGGTTCCCAGGACTCCCATTTCCACTCCTTCAAGGTCTTCTCCTGCCCTCCCTGCTGATGCCCCCAGGATGCCAGCAAGACTGGTGGGCTGCTTCTCTCACTACAGGGTCTTTGGAGACATGAGCATGGTCTGGGCCTAGGAGATCAACTGTAACATCAAGACACTGTCCAGCTTGCCTCTTCCCCACAGCCCCGTGCCAGGTGGCTTGGACCAGCTGCTGGTTTCGCAGGGAGTGAAATCAGAGCAGCGACTGAAGTGTGTTACTTTTCAGCAGGACACATTTGAACCAGGGAGAGGCAAACTCCATCTTCGAAGCCAGTCCCCATCACCCAAGCCCCTGCATTCTCGCCGCTTGCTCTGATTTTATAAAACCCCCTTGATTTGCATGCACCCAGGTAATGATAGAAATGGCAGTTATTTCTATATATGCAAGTTACCTTATTCAAGCAGTGTCAAGCCAATTTTTTAATCCTTTATCAGGCTGAAAGACAAATGAGCTGTTCTTCTGTGGCAGTTTATCTGAGATCAGAACTTAAATGAGCCCTGAATTCAGCAAGCTAAACACATCTGTGAAGGGAAAAAGCTCTTTCTCTCTCCGTTGCTTCTAAACACTATGCTAAATCTCACTTATCACCGTCCAACGCAATGCATATCACAATGAGCCACGCATCGTAATGAATGGCTTTTGTATTTCCGGCATATTTCTCACTGAGTGCCTTTGCTCAAGAGGCAAATCCATTAGGTGCCGAAGTAAAAATGTTTTCTCTGGATCCTGTCAAGGTGTCACTATGGAGACAAGCAGCAGCAGCTTTGTCTCCCTTGCTCATTTCTTGAGGAAAGCTGGAAGAGAGAGCGTGAAAAACCCAATCGGAGGAGGAGGAGGGAAACCTGTCATTTTGGTCCAAGAACACCAGTCATGATGTGCAGATCTCTAAAGCAGTGTGCCTTAGATGGGAACATTCCTGGCTTGGAAACATTTCTAGTACTTTGTACCATGGTGGAATAACCCACCATGCTTTCCATTGCATTTGACATTGGGAGAATTTACTGCCATGCAGGGAGGAGCAAATTCTTGTTAGCATTAATGTGTGTCCCTTGCTGGTTTAGCAACTTTTTTTTTCTTTTGCAATTAGTAGGAGGTGAAGGGCCTCTTCTTTCTCTCTGAAATACCTGCTGATGAACTTCTGTGACCACAGATGGTAGAATCATAGAAAAGTAGAGCTGGAAGGGGCCATGAAGGCCACTGAGTCCAACCCCCTGCTGTTGCAGGACACCATGTTACGCCATCCCACTCAGGTGGCTGCCCAGTTTCTTTTAGAATGTCTCTAGTGTGGGAGAGCCCACCACCTCTCCGGGCAGCAGGTTCCACTGTCCTATTGCTCTGACAGTGAGTGAGGAAGCCTTTCCTGATGTCCAGCCTGAACCTGGGTTGTCTCAGCTTGAGCTGATTATGCCATGTCCTACACGGTGGTATGAGATCTTGACCTTCCTCTTTCTGGCAGCATTTGAAGTGTTGTGAGCCACCCTGAGGCTTTGTTGCGATGGGGCAGCATAGAAATGTGTTAATAAATAAATAAATAAATAAATAAATAAATAAATAAATAAATAAATGCATGCATGCATGCATGCATGCATGCATACATACATACATACATACATACATACTTATAGAAGGATATCCTGTCCCTCCTCAGTCTTCTCTTCTCAAGGTTGAACATGCCCAGTTCTCTCAGTTTCTCCTCATAGGGCATTGTTTCCAAACATGGGATCATTTTTGTTACCCTCCTCTGGACCCTTTCTAATTTTCCTGCATCTTTCTTAATTCTTGGTGCCCAGAACTGGACACAGTATTCCAGGTGAGGTCTGACTAGTGTGGAGTATAGGGGAACTACTACTTCTCATGATTTGGAAGTAATACTTCTGTTAATGCATCCCAAAACACCATTTGCCCTTTTGGCAGCTGCATTGCATTGTTGGTTCATATTTAGCCGATTGTCCACAATAACTCCAAGTTCTTTTTCTCTTTCAGTTCGGTTGAGCCACGTATTCCCCATCTTGTATCGATGCCTTTGGTTTCTTTTTCCTTGGTGGAGGACTTGGCAATTGTCCCTATTGGATCTCAATCTGTCACTTGAAGCCCAGCACTCAAGCTGATCAGCCCTGCCCTGGATCTTCGTGTGCGTGTGCATCTCTCTCACAGAGGAGCTGTGCCATCAATGGATTCGCTTCAGAGGGAAAGTTGTCTTGCCTGCTCCCTGCAAGCAAGAGAGCACCGCTGCCCATGCATTAAAAAGAAAGGCTACTGGAATTGGGAATACCATCTCCATGGGGAGAAGCAGTAGCTGGGGCTCTTCCCAGAAGACCTTGTCCATTTTATAGACACAATCACGAACGTGGTTGATGGAGTAGAAATGTACAGGATGGACTCTTATCTATCTAACGTTTCCACCTGTTTGCCAAGTGCCCTGGGATAATCTTTCATTGTTGGGAGATTTATATAGTTGTGTCCATGCCCAGGACTGCAGAGAGGGAACATGCTCCTGCAGTGCTGTTTTCTATTAGCTTGGAACAGGAGTGGCGAAAAGATGCACAATTAAGCTAATTGTATGCTCGGTCCACACCACCGTGATTCATATTGACGCAGCCCTACAGTGAGAGACTTGTGCTTCTGAAGGAGTGAACATGGTGTGCAATTAAGCTGACTGAAGATCGTCGCAGACCTGCAAAATGTGGCCACGATTTGTATCTGTAGGACAAACACTGGATATGTGCTTTTGCAGATAAGTATCCTGAATAGTTAATGCTTGTATTTAGGGAGGGAGGGAAGAGCTGGCTTCCCATATCCTTATCCTACCAGAAAATAGCCATACACCTGCCGGAGAACTGCCCTCTGATGGATCCAGTGTTGATCAATTATGCTGTATGAATTGAAATCCATATTCATTAACCCTGATGACACCTGAAATCTCATTTTTAATTAATGCTGGAAGTTTCTCTGACTTTTCTTCACAATGAAAGATTAGCATATACCTGATTAGCCTTGTGCCATTTATTTTTGGTGAATGATTTCCACAGGTCGCAGTGTGTGCCTGCAGAGGAGAATCCATGTGCCCAGTGCTTCCATTGGAGCAATTAAATCAATTAATGAGGAAGGGACCTGGGAAGCTCCACAGCCACACCGGAGCTGAAAAAGGCTCCAGGAAGCCTTGTCAGGTTTGTTTGAGTTTCTGGAACCCCATTCTTGCACTGGCTCCAAACTTTAATGCACATGAAAGAGCATTAAACCCCGAGGGCTGGTAGTTTTCCATCCCCTCCAGGCTTTGGAGAGGCTTACCTCTTCTGGGGCAGGGAAGGCTGCCTGCTTCTTCCTTAAGCCGGAATATATTTTTCTCAGCAGATGTCCCTCCATGGTATCTGTTTGTTTCTGAGATTTGCCAAGATAAATTCAAAATGAATTGTTCAAAATAAATTCCTGGAGCTTACAAAAGATTGAGGAATAATCATCAACAATAGCATGACAATTGTGAGCATCCACTACCCAATGCCCATAAATGGCCACTGAAGTAAAATGTTTTTTGCTGCTTCTACAAAAGCAAGTTGCAGTAGACCTGGGCACGCAGGGAAACAATTCTAGCTCCTAGTGCCCATTCTGTCTGATGATGGAACCTGGACAAGTGCCACGGATGTGGAGCAAAGCTCTTGAGCATGCCCAAAACTGAGGAGGTGATCCTTGAGATATTTTATTGCTGATCCATTTGGAGCTTTAAATATCCCAAGCCTACCAGTAGCTTGAAATGGGCCTGAAAATAAGCTAGCTACCAGCAAAACTGATAAAGGAGTGATGTAATAAAATCCAACCCACTGACCTCAGACTAAAACCTCAAAGCTGCACTCAGAACCAATGGAAAAGTCTGGATTGTCTTCAGGGGCTGCTCCACACAGAGTGCTTCAAAGCAATCTAGCTCTAAGCACGGTCTGGCTTACCAGGGAAAGATTGCACTTGCAGGACAGAGCAAGGGGGATGAATGGTATTGCTGCCACTTGAGCCTTCAAGAGCAGGCTCCCAAATTCAGGAGCATTTCGGTGGAGAATTCAAGCCCTCTGGGAGTCTCACTTGGCCCTCTGAGGTGCCGTAAATGCCACACATTTCCCCAGCCACTGGTCATTTGGTAGATCCTGGCTTTGGTGCTGTTTTACAACCAGAACTGGATATCATCCACATGAGGGAGACACAATCGCCCCACACTGGGGGCAAATGTACCCATGGCTTCCATGCAGATGTTCAACAGCATGGAAGGCCTGATAAATCCTTGTAAGACCTCAAATGCCAAAGGCCACAAGGTGGAGCAGCAATCTTCTGGGTCCATCATCCTGGGTCTACCATGGCAGTAGAGATCATAGGTACAAGCAGCCACTTCCACAGCTGCTCTTGCCAAGGGACTGAATGGTGTGTCCATACCAACAATGGTAAAATGGTGAGCCAGGTCTGGACCACCAGAGAAGCGGCAGTGCTTGGAAATGCTGGGAGTTGTCATCCTGAAGATCTAGAGAGTATTAAATTGAGGAAAGCTGTGCATGCAGTGCACATAGAATAGTCCTGACCATGATATTTATATTTATTTATTATACGTGTATTTATAGGCTGCCTATTAACTGCCGAGGGCTTCCTAGGCAGCTGTAAGAAGTCACTCAAGGTCAAGGTTTAGCATCAGTCTAGCAAAGATGGTTGGTATCATGGCCAGCTAACAAAGACCGACAGAACATTCTCGGAGGAGGGCAAGGCATGAGCACGGTTTACGGACCCAAGTGGGAATATTTGATTCTCAGGCATAGAAATTGCTTTCCACCGCTGCCCCTTTCTACTCCTGGGAGCAGGTATTGCCCACCAGTCCTGTTGAAAGGCTCACAGATGCACCCAATGGAAACTGCAAAACTCCAGGAATCAGTGAAGTGCTCACATCTATCCCAGCAGATAGATAGATGTCCTCTACCTGTCCTCTACCTAGAAGCCTTTCCATAAGGTGGCAATGTATATAAGCAGCAACCATTTCCTGTACCTGGATTCTGGTCCTTATCGGAACAAGCTTTGGGGGGTGTGCAGTTTTTGACTGCATTTTGTTCATCTATCAGGTGTTCTCAGCAATAAACTCCAGACAAGTTCGTAGTAAGATCGCATTCACCTATGGAAAGATCATGGATGAGGAAGCTGGCCTGGCCTCCATTGCCTGAGTAGCTTGGTTGGGCAGGGCAGATCCGACCCAGGTGCCTGGTCAGGTCACCGAGAACCAGGCCAGGCTGGAAGGCTGGGAGGGAAGAGGAACTGTAGTGATACCTGGAACCACCATCTGGTTGCCAAGAAACCCCTTCACCCCAGGACAGGCTATGAGGCGTTGGGCTGAAATGACCACGGGGATGCTACTGGTAAGCCACCCCTAAGGAAAACAGCTTCACGGATCAAGCTGACTAAAGAACCTTGGATGTGGTGTTGGAGAACCTGGGGCCCTGATCTTGGAGGACGTTATCATCCATATTAACACTGCCGTAATAGGACCAGCTTCTGGCTTCATGGTGTCAATGAAAATAATGGCTATGCCTCCATTTTTCACTGGCCTAGCACACAGATCAGGGCATAGCCTGGATTTCACATTTGGGGGGCGGGGGGCTATTATGGGATGGAAATCATGCTATTTTCCGCTTTCTGGTGAAATTAGTCTCCTGGTGCCGGGCCCACCTTGCAAGGGTGGGTGACCCCTTAAGATGGTCTGTCCTTGGAGACTTAATGAATCATTTGGATGTTCTGGGGAATTTTCCAGAGATTCTGTCGAGGTTCTGCTTGCACTGTGAAATAGCGAGGTGTGCCAGGTCGTTAGCATAATCATTCCTGAGAGCTCTCTTCAGCACTGTGGCGCTTGGAAGGCTCCCTGGTATACCGCAGAGCTTTGGGCAATGA
The DNA here is from genome assembly GCA_023646645.1 of Varanus salvator macromaculatus. Lineage (NCBI taxonomy): Eukaryota > Metazoa > Chordata > Lepidosauria > Squamata > Varanidae > Varanus > Varanus salvator. The sequence goes on along the minus strand of JAIXND010000773.1, from coordinate 22,704,039 downwards.
AGCAGACAGGTGGAGCATAATTGCTATAAGACTTTTCAAGATGATTGCGCATGCATACGATGGTTTAATTGCAAATACTGCATGGCAAGGAAGGTGGCCAAGAAGGTTTACTTCTCTGCATCTGTAGCATCCTCAAGCAGCTACCCAGCTGAGCTTTCCAAATGGTCGGAGGGTTACTGGCATCTACGCTAGTAAATACAACATTAAAGCACTCAGAGGCCCACAGTGATGAGTGCTGAAGACACTTCAGGGATGAAATCACCCACCTGCATGCTGACTTGGACACACCATTGATGCCACGTTGTTTGGGGTATCTGACGTGTTACCTTATTCTGTACTATGGGATCAGTTTCGGGTTTTGGAGCCGCAGGGTGGGGACAAGGCACAGGTACGATCTGCTGCATTCAACCATTACCATCTGTGGCTTCTTTCAAGTAGTGGAAATTAATCAGAACTGGACGAATCAGAGGAATGCTGAAATGCATCATTGCATAATCACGCAGTCCATACTGCTTTGCAGGAAACAGTGGTTTGGTCACTCCTGGAAAAACCCTACCTGGACCAAGGGATCGATGCCCTCTATCACCCAACCACAAATGTGCCCTTCCTGGATAGAGATCCCGAGAGAGTGTTGATGTCCTAGCTGCACGGGACCAAGACACGTAGTAGGCCATCTTCTACCAAGCCAACATTTCAGATCTTCAGTGGAAACCTTGCTGGTCATTCCACAGCCAGAAGAATGTCACCATATACTATCTTGATGGTGGGCCTTCTCAGTGTAAAGTGCCTTGAGGAATGTGGCTATCTTGATTAATGTCGGTAATTCTTTGGGCAATGTGCACTTATGCATTGCCTCCAAGAAACGCTTCCTTGGTTTCTGGCTCTAGTTCAGAAGTGGACAACCTCTTGCCCACAGGTCACCTCTAACCTGCTGTCTAACTTCTTGCAATCCGTTCTGCCCCCTCCTGCCAGGGAACTGCCTAGTATGGGAAAGCACACCTGTCCACACCTGTTGTTCCTCCTGCAAAGCCGTTCCCTTCCAATCAGCCCAGTGGCCCAGGCAACAGGATCGCAGCTTGAGGAGGCTTACCTGTTTCCTCCCCTGGCAACCCTGATGAAAATCACCCTCTGTGTGTTGGTATAACACTAAGGAAAAGACATGTATCCGTGTGGGGAAAAGGCACTTTGAATTGCAGGGCAGGGAAGCTTTAGATTTCTCCCATATTGCTCAGCAGATGGTTAAGGAACAGCAGAGCTGTGAGGAAAAGTGAACTGGGCTGCAGATCTAGCCTATGGGCTGCCCCATCCCTTCCCTCCCACAGCTCAGTTGTGTAGCTGCATCAACAGATATGGAAAAGATGCCTGCACATGCACACCCTTCCACACATTCACACAACAGCTGGGGAGAGAGAGAGAGAAAGAGAACGAGTGGGGTGGGGACGACACCTCTCTCTTATTCTCTCTCTCTCTCTCTCTAGTATGCACACACACAACCTCCACCCCATACACCCACTCACACACACACAAGCTGTGCATGGACAAAAGGGGCAGCCGATTGGATGCCTGCGGAGCTTGCTGCCCAGTAGGCTGGTAGGGAACAGAGAGGGAGAGTGGCCAGTTTGGGGTAAGCGGGGACTCACAAGCGGGGACTCCCTTTTGCTGCTGCTCAGCTGTCCCCGACTGAAGCTGAGCAATGGGGTGGATCACCTTGGCAGGGTGAGAGGGGCAATTTTCCTCAGGATTGTGTTGGGAAGCAGAATTTCCAAAAAGCTCCCCATCTCCCCGTGCTACCCAGCTGATCATGGGTGCCCGGGAGCACTGGGGGTTGTGCCCACCACTTCCGAAGGGTGCCCGTGGACGTCCATGCTAGAGGGGTTGGTGCACCAAGGCCATGGTGCTGTGAAGCATGAGATTTGGGAGCTCAGTTGGCTTTGATAAATGTACAAAAGGCAGCAAATTGACGGAGACAGAAACGCTGTGCTATCTCTAGATAGCATTCTGACTATATGTCAGGGTGGAAACATTTAAAAAGTTCTCAGCAATGATAGTTTAAGAGTTCGACTAGTGATAGCAGTCCTTTCTTTCTTTAGCAGTTAGATATGTGGCTGTCATCGCTTCAGGCTTTTGCAGTGAAACGCCAACATTTTTAAACCACCGAAAGCAAGAAAAATACATAAGAGCCAGGGTGTGTTTATGTGTGTGTGTGGGGGGGTGATGTATATGGGAACCCGACCACTGTACTGAATCACTTTTATGCCCCTCTCTGTTTTCAACATTCTACAGACAGCCACCAGGAAATAAACGTATTTTCTACAATGCATCACTGCCTAAGATAGCAAGCAAGGAATGCAATAAAAAAAATCATCCAATTAATGTTGGGGATAATTCTTGTCCTTTTTCCGAAATAATGAAGCAGGAACCAACGATAATGGAATTGCAAGGATGCACAATAATGGAAAGATCAGTATTTTTATGAAAACAGCAAGCTTTTACAGGCTTAACCAACAGGTTGTCCAAAATGTATGCATGTGTTTATTCTTTAAAAGAATTGGAACCCTGCTTTTTCCTGTAGTTTGAGCTGCTTTAGAAATATGTTGCAACAGGATATAAACTGTGCAGACATAAAACCACAATACCATCAAAATAAGGTAACAGATCAGCACAATTAGAAAATGCAAAGGGAAGATTTTAACAGATTTTGCTAGCCTCATCTAAACTTTCCAACCTCACTCAAAATTCCACTTGTGTTCCACAAAACTAGGTTCTCAGTTTTGCTTTAGGTGGAATTTCTGCAGCAATTCTAAATTCCAGCATAGCCTACACAACAGCAACCCCTCAGCAGTCTTAAGCCTTCAGTAATTCTACTTCAAAACACCTTCAGGAAGAAAGAGAGTTTAGGTTTTTCCCTAATGTTTGGCAGTAAGTGATAATGTGAGCTTTTGTGAGTTCACTCCAGTGTCTGGGATTATTATTCTAGAGACTACATTCTTCCTAGCTGAAATTATCTTCTCTTCTGAAGGGTAACTTTGAATGGGGTCCTACTTCAGCATCTGCTCTGGTGAGAAGATCATACAGAACAGACCTGATCCCAAATGCTCAAACCCAACACCGAGAAAGTCCTCGATTCATCATTCATGTGACCAAAGCTAGTCCCGGGACCTCTACAAATGGAAGGTAAAAGATGCTTCACATTTCAGATTCCCCGCAATAGTTCAAACATCTGGACAGGAAATTAAAGTGTGTGGCTGGGAGCCCTCTCAGCTGAACGAATTTTAATTAGAGGTGCTGTCAGGCCAAGTGCTGGCGCTTGTTCTGGGTGGGCAGCTGCCTGGAGCCATGAGTCTAGGGGGGCCCATCTTAGCCTCAGCCACAGATGTTGGCTGCCTCTCCTTGCCTTTCCCTCTGCTCCTGCTGATGGAGGAAAGCACCAAGGCCCTGCAGCAGCACCCCCACTTTAAAGGAAGACAGATTTTGGCTTAACCTTTGAGCGATCGTGATCTGAACCAGTCAGACTCTGCCGTTGGAGCTGCCGCAGCCAGGGAGGGTACAGGAAGGTCTGCTGTTCTCTCCTTGTCTGTGTTTCCTCAACCCCCGAAGAGGCAACTTGGAGGGAGGTCCTTTGAAGCCAATGAGACTCACTTCTGGGTAGTCACATCTAGGATTGTGCAGGTCAGCTATTTTGGTTCCGGTGTCTTAATGTGTTTAAATAATGAAAACAAAAATAACATCTTCCATTCATTAACTTGGGAGTTATTTTGCTCTTCCTTCAATATCCCAGGGAGGCTTTTGATGATGTACTGATTTGTTTCAATAGAATTAACTGATTGATCAATAGGCTTGAATGTTAATCATCTCAAATATACTTCTTGCATGAATACAGTCCGATTTTCCACAGCTCCATTTACTCTCAGCTGCGTCTTCACCATCAAAGTGTAGAGGACAAAGTATAGGACTCTGCCTTTATCTCAGTGCTAAACAGGAATGTTTCACCCAAGTGACTAGTTGGCTATTTATTTATTTATTTATTTATTAACAAGTTGGTATGCCGCCCCCTTGCAAACAAGCCTCGGGGCAGCTAACAACACCTGAAAATACAATTTAAAAAGCAATACACAATTTAAAACTATTTCAACCCTGCAGAGCTCTTGCATGCTTCTGTGTCCCTTTAGAGAGGTATACTTGGTGTGCTTCTCTGAATCTGTTCTTTGACCCCTGCAAATGGCCACCATCGGACAAAGCTGCATTAAACAGCACAGGGGTGGGGGGCAGCTCTGGATTGGAGAATCAAGGGAGACACCTGAAAGGTTTATCTGAGTGGGGGATGCATTTTCCATTTCATTCCCACTGTGATCTTCTTTTCTTCCTTCTGACTGGCACTCCAGGCTGCCTGACGTCCACCATGTTTTCACAGAAACATTGAAACTGAGCAAGTCAGAAGGGGCCTCCTGGGCCATCTAGTCTGACCCCCGGCTCCAGCCAGCCCTGCTCATGACATGCCCACCATGTGCATGTCTAGCCTATCCTTGAACACCTTCAGTGATGGGTTCAAGGATAGGCTAGACATCCCACCTCCCATGGAGGCCCAAAACCAAATTGTTGTTTCAAGATCCATTTTGCAATGGTCTTAGAGTGAGTACTCAAACTGATTGTGCTGAAGAGTGTCCCGGAAGGATTGCTGTTGTGAGCCTGTTGGGCTTAGTGAAAGAAATTCGCTGCAGCAACAAGCTCTTTCATTCCCATTCACAAAAAGCGACACAGAAACCATCCCAACAATTTGTTTTTGGTTGCATGCTTTAAATTAGTTGGCCTTAATAATGTCAGAAAAGCCATGACAAGAACTCACACTAAGTATTTTACCAAAGGGTTAATTTGCCCATGAAGTTTTAGGGAAGCATTCAAGGGGCAGAGCATGTCGATTCCCCAAATCCATACAAAATGCACTGCCTACTGTCAAGGTATGCACAAATACTGTAGGTTTGCTGCTCTGGGGCTAATTTTTCTAGGGAAACAGTTCACTTCTGGTGTTACTTATTTATTTACACGCACGTGTATTTATAGGCTGCCTATAACTGCCAAGGCCTTCCTAAGCAGCTTACAATACATAAAACATATGAATAAAATAAACACTTTAAAACCAATTAAAACACCATGAATTAAAATGTTTACACAAACAATATAAGAAAGGCCACCGCATTCAGGCTAAGTGTTAAAATTTTCCTTAAAAGGTATGTCTTCACCTGGCACTGTAAGGAAAATAAAGATGATGCCAGGCAGATTTCCCTAGGGAGGGAGTTCCAAAGATGGGACAACAGCAGAAAATGCCCTTCACCTGGTTGCCACCAGGTTGGTTGGTTCTTGTAGTAGGACCTCCTGAGCTGATCTAAGGGGGCAGGTAGGTATATATGGGTATAAAGGTAAAGGTAAAGGTTTCACCTTGACATTAAGTCCAGTCATGCCTGACTCTGGGGGGCGGTGCTCCTCTCTGTTTCCTGGCCGAGGGAGCCAGCGTTTGTCCACAGACAGTCTCCGTGGTCATGTGGCCGGCATGACTAAACACCGAAGTGCACGGAACGCTGTTACCTGCCCACCGAAGCGGCACCTTTTTATCTACTTGCATTTGCATGCTTTTGAACTGCAAGGTTGGCAGGAGCTGGGACGGAGCAACGGGAACTCACCCCATTGTGCAGACTCAAACCGGCAACCTTTCGATCAACCAGCCCAGCAGCACCGCGGTTTAAACCACTGCACCCCCTGCAGTCCCATATATGGGTATAGACATCCTTAGTGTTGGTGTGTGTGTTTGTATGCACCAAGTCAAGTTTTCTTCGCCAAGTTTTGTGGACTCCGTTATTCAGATGCTCTTGTTAAGAAATACATTTCTTTCTGCGCACCCCCATTCCTTTCCTGCTGTAGGTGTCTTCCCATTTTCTGTTTTGTGGCTTATTGAGATGCGCATGTGCTCTTGCATATCAGTAGAATACCAACCATGGAAATGGCATTACAACAGCCATTCAAGCTACCACTTCAATTGTGTTTTTGGAGTGGTTCATCAAGGCTTAGAAGTTCACATGTGTATCAGCCAAATGCTGCACATGAAGAATCTTAGTGCAATTTCATCTCAACTTTTCTCTGCCGTGTTTTATCTTTCTGCACATGCATATTGCGGGAAAAATTCTAATTGCTGAAGGAACTGAAGGCTGTGGCAAGCTGGGCATGCAACTTTATGAATGAACTTCAGAACTTAATAAAGAAAAGGGGCAATGGAAAAATCCCAGTGCAGCAATTCCACTTCAAAACTTCTATTCCAGGGATAAATTTAGAAGAGAATTTCAGGATCATCCTCAACAAGCATGGCTTCTAGGTTGTCAATTTCCCCCCATACTCTGAAAGGTGGATGATTTCTAAATTCACAATTGGCAAATGTGAAGGCAAGTTCAGAAATTTGCCATGTTTTCAGGAAAATGTCCTTCCATTTGGGACTGCAGCCGACAATTAATTGCAGAGTGATTTGAGTGACCGGCAAACTGAAACAGAATTCTCCTACGTATAGCCTTATCAAACGGCTTTCAGAAAAAGCTACTTGGGGCTCATGCAGCTGTAAAGAAAAGCAATCAAGCAAAGGTGCCAGGATGACCCCCACCCCCATATTAGTAATGCAGAATTTAGTGTGTGGCAGGATCAGATGTCAACCTGTTTTGCAGATCAGTTTCCTACCCAAGGATTCTCCCTCCCCTGATTCTGGATGCATTGCACAGGGTGGGAGCAAAACCCATCCTGTAGCACTTGGGGATCACATAGGTTTACTCTCTTTGCTGTTACATCCCTCCCCTTGGAATCTTGAGCTGGGTGGATATAGCTGCACGGTGAGCTAGCTGGAGGAGATAAGTGGGTCAGGGGTACGCTGGGAAATCCACTTGGGCAAACAACTTAAAGCATCTTTCATGCGTAAAGCACAGTGAACGTGCTGCTGAATGCTCTCCAACGGAATGCGTGCTACTGCCGTTAGTGACAGCGCCGGTGCTGTTCAGGTTTCCTCGCGTGCCGCGGACCCTTGTAGGTCATGCAAGGCTGCGTTGGTATGTGGGTTAATTACTCCAGCTGGGAATCGTTCAACATGTAGCTGACAAGTTGGGGAAACAGATGCTGGAGGAGTTTGGAGCTAAAAGGGAGTTGGCAGGAGGGAGTTGGAGAGGCTTTGGTGAGTGACAGTTCCAGGTTAGACCCCAGAAGACCGTTCAGGCAGAAGGATCCACGAAAGCCATAAGCTCTGGATGAACCTCTCAGCTAAGGAACACTTGAGATCAATGCTAGAATTATCCCTAGATTAAAGACATAGATGGAAAGCAAATCTGAGTGGACTCTGGAGAGAAAAGCGAGGGATCAGCTGTTGTTTGCTTCCTCCAAATGTACAGTGGAAGCCAAGGTCTGCTGCTGGAGCAAAAGCCCTCTTGTTGGGGAAACCAGCAAAGTGGCATTTAGGGCCAGAGCTGGGTGGCTATGCTGAAGACACCCATGTTTAGCCTGTTATTGGCCAGAGTCATGCTTTGCACCTGGAGTGAACAGTCAAAGTGGCGAGCACTTGCTGTGCAGCAGAGGTCAATTTTTAATATGTCTCATAGACAGAGAGATGAGAGGAAACAGCAGAGCGCTTCTCCTCAATGCACTGCATGTTGCGTTGCGATAACACTGGCCCTGTGCTGCCTGGCAAGGCAATATTCTTCCACCTAATAGACCAATATGAATGTCACTTTCCCCAATTGTTTCCCTTACCCCAGGCTCAGAGGAAAGACCCTTGGAAGACTCTCTCTGCCACAGTAATGATGAATGTAATAAGAGCTTGCAGCTTAGCAAGGAGACTTGGGTCCCAATGGAGAAGGATGCCCTGCTAGACCTGAGGACCACTCCTTGTTGCTAACCTTCCCTGCCAGAAGGAAGCTACTGGGCTCCTGGTGGACAAGAGATGGGGAGAAGCTGCTGTGCTGACAGAGTCAAAGAGAGCAAAGCCATTCTTGCCTTGAGCCTGACTTTGAGGATTCAGAGTCAGGAATCCTCTGACTCTGCCAAGGGGCTTGTTTCACAGTCCCCACTGACTGAATGCTCATGGCATCCCTGCTTCAGACCCTTGGTCCATGTCGCCAGGGTTGGACAATTTATGGTCCTGCAGATGTTTTGTCCTCTGGTTCTCCTCACCTTTCACTTCCGGCAATGCTGGTCAGGGCTAATGGGAGCTGTAGGCCACCTCATATGGAGGCCATGGGTTGCCCACCTCAATTAGCCCATTCTGTTGTCCTCTGGCAGGTCGTGTAGTGGACTGCCTTCTACTTGTGTGAGAGCTCCATCTTCTTCTGCAGGGACCGCAGTTGAAGTGGTCATAGGTCATTTTTTGTTTAATCGCTCCATCTGCAAGGAGTCAATGAGCCACATTTTTGGCATGAATCTCTGTGCGTTTGACCTTTATTTATTGTATTTATTGTTTATCATTTTTATTTATGTTATTATTGAGATAAAGATAGGCCTAAATGCAGGTTACTGCAGCTTAGTCAGGAGCAGACTGCAGTGTCATGGTGTTTGCTGAGTGGTGAACTGCTCCCTTTCTAAGTAACCTTTACGAATCGAGGAAAGCCTTGTAAGTTTCCCTTCAAAGGTGCCTGTTAAAGTCCTTGGATGACAAGGACTTGGGGTTTCTATTTAGATGCCCAGTGCTTTGGTAATTGTGAAGAATTGCATCTCATTCGTTGCAACATGCAATGGGCGGTGACTAGCCACGCACTCCCAGGGTGTTGCTTCCCTCAGTGTTGACTAAGGGGGCCATCGGCATCATGGGCTGACAGGTGGAAAATGGCTGAGTAGACCGGATGGTGCAATGGCCTCTGGTAGTGCATTTTGCCACAAAGCAAAGGCCACACCAGACCATGCTTGTTTCTGAAAGCTGCCACACAGCCTGGCTTGTTCAATGGCATTTCCTCTCTTTGGGCATTGATTCACAAGTAGAGCCTGGTATTGCTGCTTCCTCTCACACAGGTCACAACAGTTTGTGGGCTTAGTTGCACATTTACACCTGCATTGTTTACCTTGGGCTTATAGGATCTCAGTCCACTTCCATTATTGGATCGGGTTTTCACCCTTTTGGGCTTCTCTCATTTGTTTCCTTCCAATGTCATGTATTTTGGTGATGTATCTCGCAATGGCTACAGTTCTCCCGTTTTCTAAAACCGCCCATGCCTTCCCATGCCACACTTTGATTTATTTATGACCCTTGAAGGAAGAGCACGCACTTTCAACTGGCTAAAATGTGTTGACTTCACTATAAGGAACGGAGGGGAGAAACAGTCCAGAAATGGGAAGCACATCCACTTTTCTGCTAACCTGGAATCCATTTCTGTGCATCATAAAGGAGCAATAAAAGGACATCAAAGCAATAAAGAGTCTAAGCAACTTTTTCCTTTGGAGTTTACCTTGGGAAGAAGATTTTTATTGCCGTAAAGACTGAGCAAGATTGATTTTCGTTTGGGCCAATACATAATCGCTTCCGCAGTAAAACAGCCACTTGGTGTATTGATGCAATCATTATATTCTGGATTAAACATCCCTTTCCTCCATAAATTTGTTTCCCTTATCACCAATTCTATAAAGGAAATTATCAAAGTCATCAAAATGCAATTTGCAGCAATACCTGCAAAGGATTTTATAGGTTCCTCAATATTTATAATAATAATAATAACTTTCTGGAGATAGAAAACTAGATATAAGAAAGATGAGTGCTAGGCTGATATGCTACTTTCGTGTACACAGGAAGTAGTTCTTCAGGGAAAGAAGAACAGTTTCAAGCCCAGTTCAACCTCTCAAACCGTCCAGTCCAAGAGCATTTTATTGTCTCACTTGCAGCATGTAAGAGTCACACGTGAATTTCTGCACACGTCTGTTGAAGAAAAACAATCATGGTGTCTGAAGTGATGCAAAGTTTTTGCCACTCATATTGAACCTGAAATGACTCATTCACACATGCAAGTAACCACAGTTCAGTGGCAAGACGTATGTTCTGCATGCAAGATGGGGGCTGAGAGATAGTGGAGGGGCAGCCTTTTCATTCCATGTTTGTAGGCACCTAAGAGCCATTGGGTTGATCACTGCTAGAAACAGGATTCTGAACCAGATGTATTTTGGACTGATCCAATCAGACCATGCTTACTTTCACATCTGCGTAAGCCACAGAGATGCTGCCGCATTCCACATTTGGTAAAATCTGGTTATATATTTGTACTCTTGTGTTCTTCTCATGCTATGGTCATTCTCTGGCAGAGACTGGCTCGGCAGAATGTGGTACTTCCTGGTTAGGTTTGGAAGGTGCCATCAGTGCTCTTGGCCATGCTGTGAAGGCACATGTGCCACAGCCATGATGACAAAGGATGGCGAATCGGAACAACCTGAGCTCAGCAAATTTCGCCAAACCCCATCATGATTCCATAGCAGAATGTGAGCGTTGCTTTTCTCTTTCCACGTGAAGATCTGTGTGCATGTCCATGTGCTTTTTTTTTCCTTTTGCAAATGTATGCATCAGTGACACACATATTTGGAATGAAAAGTGCTCATTTTGAAATGCACGTGTTTTTGAAATTTATGCATGCAATTTAATGCTTTTGGAATGTATAGATTTCAGCCACAGGTTGTGTCTGGATGCAGTCTGGAAGATGTGACCTGGGTGAAACTGCAATGGATTTCTCATGCATCTCATGCCACAGCAGGCTGAGATCCCATCAGCCCAGGGTGTGCAATTGGTCTAGCACAGCTGGCCTCCCGTGCTAGAAGGATCCAGAAAATCTTGCTTCTTATTGTGAGAAAGGGCTACGAGGTGTTATTGTCTTGAAACAAATTTTTCTTATTTATTGCATAATTTCCAGGCAATATACTTGCCTCTTGTACTCTGCAAACAAATTACATTCGTGTCAGAATGTTTTTACAACTAAAACAGAAGACACTGAAAAATTGGTGGGGAAAAGCTAATACCCTGAATAAAAATGGAAAGTATATTTTTTCTTCAATTTGCTTCCCATTTTGTATGTTTCTCAACACGATACAGTTCTGATAGTTGACACACCTTACAACGCAATCCTCTGTCTACTCATAAGTCTTTTGATGCCCAATGGGACCAACTCTACCATAAGTGTTTATTGGACCCAGTCTTCGATACTTACAAGCTAATTATACTTTCCAAAGAAAGGGAAATCTACGTGAAATTATTGTGCTTGTGAAAAGCTAAGTCTCATTCGTGATGCCATGAGCAGGACTCTCCTTGCCCTCCCCATTTCCCTCTCCAGCAGACTGAGACCAGCCTGAGAGGCACAGTCTGTTATTTGAGCCCGCAGGCTGCAAGATGGCTTCAGCCAGAGTAACGTTCTCTTTGTAATGTGCAGACTTGAGTGCACACTGAAAGATCCCCTCCTTCCCTCCCTTTCAGAAAGATTCTGTCTCCCCACTCTGGGACGCTGGGGACAAGACCCAGAAACTCCTGCCCTCTAGCATCTGCAGACTTCCTCTCATGCTTGACTCGGTCTTGGAAAGTAAGCCAAGCCAAGACAACGTCCACAAATGTGGGTGGGGTGAAGGTTGCACCAGTGGGGCATGCTTGCACGCCATCTGGGGCTCACTTCCCGGCAAGAGCACCATGAGCACTGGGTACATTTGCCAGGTGCCGTGGCAAAGCAGCCTGGGGTGGAGCCCAGGAAATCTGACAGGTGCCCTCCCGCAGGATGTTTCCTCCACATCCCTGCCTGCAGGGTGGCTCCTGAAGCTTGAAGGAACACTGGGAGTTGTGCTTGGTCTGCTCGCTTCGCCTGTTGTTTCCTGAGAGAGTCAAGGAACTTCTCCTCCATCTTACCCCTCCCAGTGCTGAAGTGTTGCCTTCCTTTCCCAAGGCAGGCTGTTCCTCACACTTCGCCTAGATATCTTCACGTGGTGGCCTTGAGACTCTGCCCAGCTCTGCTCCATCACCTCCTCTGGATCTGAAGAATCCACCTGGGGCCCCTCTCGGCATGTACAATGCTGAGTTGGACCAAATGGTATCTTTCCACTATCAGAACAGTCCCCAGTCATATTTGAATGCTCCCTCCTTCATGCAGATTCCCATGCTGAGCTCAATTTTTGCCCAAGAGGACCGGGGAACATGCAAATATGAGCCATGTCCTAGTTTGTTCTCCATTTGCTCAATGGAGGCAATACGCCTCCATCTCCTGAACCACATCCTGCACCGTTCTGAAGGGTTTCTCGATCTCCCGGAGTTGGATTTCAGAGGACAGGGGGAGGGCAGTCCTTGTTCTGAGGGCATGACCTCTGGAGGGAAAAATCAGGAGCCAAGCCAACACAGGGAAGTACCCAAGGCTCATCTCATTGTTGTGCTTTGGCTGTTGGGCAGCATAGAAATGGCATGAAAGAAATAATAATACACTTGCTGTGGTGCAACGTGAAGCGTTTGCCTCAGCCAGAACTTCGGGGTGAGCAGAGCGGTGGCGGCCGCTGCTTGTTCCGCCCCCACAAGCTGCACTTTTTCACTCTGCAACATTTCAGACAATGAACGCCCACCCAGAACAGTGCACATGTGTGTGTGTGTGCGTGTGTGTGTGCGCGCGCGCATGCAGGGAGTCACTCTGACATCTCACTTCAGCACCAGAATTGCACCTTATGGCCATTGAACATACATTTTGGAGACAAAGCGAGGTGTGTCATTTTGTGTGTGTGTGTGTGTGACAGAAAGATGGACACTTAGGGATGAGGAGAGGGAAAAGCAGGGGACACAATCAGGAGGGAGACCCAAGGTTTCATTGTGGGACGGAGTCGTGTGTGTGAGCATGTTGGGGGTGCAGCGGACTCCGTATTCTGCGGTGCCAGGAATGCATGTCTGCTTGTCCCCCAGACGGCCGCTGAGGCAGCTCCCTGAGGTCTGGCTTGGCAGGAAGGACTGCAGAGACACCGGCAGAAGCCGCATCCGTAGAAGACGAAAGGAATGTTAGAAGGTAGGCCAAAAGCTAAACGGCATCCTCTCTTCTCCTAAGCAACGCTCCTTGGCTTAATGAATGAAGAAAAGCGTAACTGTCTGAAGATATTTTAAAGGTATAAAGGCAATGAAGGATACCGCTAGCATTGAAATGTTAGTAACAAGGAATGTTGTGATCAAAGTGAGGGAAGAGAAATCTCAGCTGAATAAAGAGCAATCTTCCAGGGAGATCTTTATTCCATATCATGAAGTCCCAGAGGAAGCTGCGCTTGCTACATTTAAATGGCCAGAGCCTTAATGAGCCTGGCGTCTGCAGCAGTCTCGCATTGTAAAGGAGATGGAGCAGGCGCCTTATCAGTCTTCTCCATCTCTAGTGAGCTGATACAAGGAAGCAGAACGTATTCATCACTGTGTCAGCCTTCTGAGATCACCAGTGATATCTTTGTGCATAGGTGAGAGAGGGGGCTTCGTTCTAAAGAGGACCCCCTCCCACTCCCAGTACAAATGGAAGGCAGAGGGGAAGTTATCTTGTGTCTATCATCTCGCTACACATTGCAACAACGTTGGAGAACCTGGCCCCCCACACCAGATTTTGATGGGTTACAGCTAGAGCTGGGACAAAATCTGTCCTTCCAGGATCTGCAGACTTCTTCCCATGGTTAACCAGGTCCTGCAAAGCAAGCTGAGCCGAGAGGAAATCCGTGAAAGCTTACAAATCCCCAGGTGCACAACCAGCAACCTTCCCGCTCAGGAGCTGCTACAGTATTTGGAAAAGGAGAGCTGTGAGGACACCGGCCGCCATTTCAGGTGACCCATATTCTTGCCTGCTCACCAACTGCAGCAGTGGCGGGAGCAGGAGAACGACGCACTGAGCAAGCGGCACAATGCCTGGAGAGTATTCCCCTGCAAATACTGGGCACCCTCACCAGGAACTTGGACTCTGGGATGCCACAAAGTGGGCCCAAGTCCAGGAATCCAGAACCAGAGAATCTGTTGGAATGTTCCGCACAAAATTCCTCATGCATCCCTAGTTCTAGCTCCCTTGATCGCTGAACATTGACCTGCTGGCTGGGAGCTGATGGGAGTTCAGTGATTTCCCAGGTTCCACTTCTACTTTGAATGGTGGACTGATCTGCACACCAGCCAGCTGGCTTTTTATGTCTTGCCAAAGGGCTCGTTTATACGCTTCCATAGCTATCTATGAGTCTGAGTAGAGGCAGGCATGGCCTGGGGGTGAGAGGGACTGGGAAATTTGTGGGGAAAAAATCCCCGTTTTCTTTTTCACAAAGGAATTTCTCTGTTTTGTTTCTCTGAAAGTTTGAACAATTGAAAGTCTTTCTTCCTGACTGAATCTGACAGGAAGGAATGCACTAAGTATTTGTGGAGCTGAATGTAAATACCTGTCTACACATGAGATAATCATGATCCCTGCTGCTTTTGTTCTGATTAATTGGCAAAAACCTTTCATCCATTTCAAATAACTTTGCAAACTTCCTGTTCCAATGGACTGAGCAATGCCAAGAGCCTTCCTCTGGCTTTGCCACTCTTGTTTCTGTTGCCTGAGAGGTAGGGAAGGAAAAGCATGTAGCTGGCATGAATCTCTCCTTGTCACTCAGCAGCCCATCAGGTTCACTTCCCTTGTCTTTGAGAATGAAATGTGATTTCTGACTGGCATGCCCAGTCAGCACGATTATGTCCGCGGAGAACCCTGGAGCAAAGGCCGGTCTCCCACGGTGTGTTCTCAAGACCTTGGAGTCTATGGACAGCTCATTGTGCCTGCAGGGTTTTTTTTTTTTACTGATTTGATATCCGTACCACCCATTCACCAAGTCCGTTCTCTGGGTGCTTCACAAGATCAAAAAACACAGACAAGCACACCATGCAACAACAAATCGATAATGCACCAATAAAATAACAACAAAATAGCAGCAATGAGCCCACAACAGACATACTCAAGGTTGTCCAAGGGTACAGGAGCAATAAATCCAGTAAAAATGCAATATAAACAAGATAAAATGATTGCTGTAGAAAGATTTTTTTTAAAAAAATATTGGGGTTTTACCTGGAGATGAAAAAGGTAAGAGTGGGCACCAGGTGCACCTCTCTGGGGAGGTGATTCCACTGTTGTGGCACAACCCAAAAGACCCTTCCCCTCATAGCCACCCTCTTCATCTCCTTTGGGGTGGCTTTCTGAGAAGAACCTCAGGCGATGACCTCAGGGTCTAGGTCGCATTATATGAGAAAAGGCCTTCCTTTATATAACCTGACCCCAAGTCATTTATGGCTTTAAATGTTAGTGTGAGCATTTTGAATCAGGCCTGGGCTTCAACTGGTAACCAGTGGAGTCAGTAGAGGACTGGCATAATGTTCATATCAGCCAATCCCCGTCAGCTGCCTTCCTGCTCAGTTTGAACCAACTGAAGTATCTGCTAGGCTCTGTCTGTCCAGAGAGGGATGTGGTTGGTACACCAGCCTGAGCTGATAGAAGTTGAGTCCACCTGTGACTCCAGGGAGAGTTCTGGATACTGGAGCAGCCCCAACTACACACCCAGTCCTTTAGGGGGAGTGAAGCCCCATCCAGAAGATGTTTAATGTCACCCAACTGGACAAGTGGAGCTGCCCTTGAAGACAGTCCAGATACTTCAGTTGGTTCAGAGCAGAGCAGACAGGATGTTAATAGGGACCGGCAGGTATGCACGTATAGCGTGGGTCCTTTGCCATCTACACTGGCTATGTGTTGGGAAGTTATAGTGTGGATGAGACTGGATGTGCACTTGTGTTGCATGGAAAAAGACAGATATGTAGCTTAATGTACACCAGTGGCCATCCTTAACTGAGTTTGCTACACCATATTAAACAAAAGAGCACCCCCACACACACACACACACCCTACGCACCAATCTTTCTGTTTCATCTTTGTTTTCCTGGAAGGTCTTGTGGTAATTTTAAGAGGTGCCTAATATTTAGAAAGGTAGCAGCTGCATATTTTCCTCTCATCTCTTGAATTTCTGCCTGCAGTGAAGCTGTAAGAAGGGCGTTAGCAACACAGGTAGTGACTCAGCTTTTTCACTGTTTGAGAATCCAGGTCCTTTCAGGTCCTAATTTCACACTGCATCTGTGTCATGCATGCCATACCCGCAGATCCAAGAAAAAGAAAGCCAGAAACTTGTGGCCTTCTAGGTGTTTTGGCTCATGACTTCCATCAGCCTGAGCCACACACACTCAAGGTGAAGGGATTGTGGCTGCTGCAAGCGATATCTTGCACAGAAGTGCGGCACTGGAGTGATTCTAGTGGGGCTCTCCTGAGCGGTGTCTGGGCCACTCCAGACAACATGTCCAGGGAACAGCTTGGGTGAATGAAAAGGCTGCAGGCCATTAGCTGTGGCACTGAGGCGTGGCCCTGCTTGGGGAATATTCATGCCATTGCTGAGAAGCTTCTTGCAGGGAAGATAGAGCACGCAGACCCAGTGAAATATGCCACCCTCCTCTTCACTGCTACTCAGGTGCCCTCGCTCACCTTTGCCAAATTATTTTGGAGCTTTATGAACAGGAGCTGACCTGAGGCTTAAGCCCAAACCCCGATCCAAGCCCTTTTTCTGCCAGAGAAGTGGAGTTTAAGGCATCTCCGGCAGCAGTACAAGATGGGAGACCCGCTCCAATCAGTCGGTCGCTTGGCAGCTGTGGATGCTGCCGAACCTGGCAATCAGGTGAGCAGCTGCAGGAGGGTCTATACCTTGACACCTTGTCTGTCACTTGCTGTTGATTCATTAGTCCAGGCATTGCGTTATGCACAAAGGTGTACTGCAAAAACCAATAAGAGGCAAGGGACCAAGCTTCCTTTAACAAGGAAATTATGGTTCACAATCTCCCAGAATTTGGGAAAAAGTGGACTTTCCCCATGTAGCCTTTCATTAAATTTATCTTTCTGCTGACACAGCAGCTGCGGATCCTCCTCTTTTATTATTAAGAGTTGTTTCATTTCTACACTGCCCAATAGCTGAAGCATCCTGGGAGGCTCACCGCAAATCATAACAGGCACCATAAATAAATATGGCGGAACACCCGCTGTAAGGCAAACCTCCATGAAGTCAGGCAATTTGAATCATGAACATGGAGGTGGAGGAGGAGAATTGCTCCCTTTCCTCGTGCAACGATACCCGTCTGAGCCGTTTGCGTGCCGCAGCTACGGACTGTGCGTGTGTTTTAAATTGCTCACCTCCCATGTAATATAGAGTTGCATCCTCCAAGCAAGCACTTCTTTACACAAAGGTGCTTTAGCAAGGCTTGTTCTTCCATGTAGGAGGAAGGGCATCTTTGTTCCATGAGGGTTTTCTTCACGGCCACAAAGTGTTGCTGTAGGATAGAGAGGAACTCGGCCTTCACATGGGGCTTTCATAGCAAGGAGTGGTGCCATCCAGAAAAAGAATCCAGCACATTGTCCTTGCTCAAAAAAAGTACCACAGAATGGACTAGAAACATGGAAGAAGAAAAAACTGGGAGGAAGATGCCACTACATAACAGGACCCACAAACCCAGGAGCTCATAATAAATGCCCACAGAAAACCTCTTGCTTCCTAGCTTAACTGGGGTGAGTGATTGTCTCCCTTTCAGAGTATTCCAACACATACACATACACACACACACACACACACACACAGCTGAAATATAAAGGGAATAGTCCTGGCCTACCTGGCAGGGTTCTTGTAATGAGTACTGGAACAATATGCTAGCACACTTTAAACACTCCAGCAGAGCTATGTAAATCTTCAGTAGTATTGCTACCACCATTATTTGCAAAGGTAGCATGCATATCTAATATTACCACCTAAGGACTCCAGTCCAAAGCTGGGTTTGGTGTGCTCACACTTCCAGGACTTGAATGCTTACTGCTGCCTTTTGGCCACCATAGTAACTTTTCTAAAACTAAAAAACCTGCCAGTTCCACCAAATCGAAAGATTCCTGTTGTTGTGTGCTGACAAGCTGTCACTGACTCATGGAACCACCTTGAATGAGTGGAAGCCCTCCAGAAAGCCCTGCTCCAGAGAGCCCTGTCCAGCTTTTGTAAACTTAAGGCTGTGGCTTCATTTATGAAATCGATCCATCTCATAGTCGAGATGGATCTTCCTCCACTTCTTCTTCTGCCTTCGACTTTCCCTAGCATGATTGTCTCCTCCAGGGAGTCTTGCCTTTTCATGATGTGTCCAAAATATGACAATCTCAGTTTCATCATTTTTGCTTCCAGGGAAAGTTCTGGTTTGTTCGTCTTCCTGTTGGTGCAGGTCTTTGCAAAGGCCTGCTCAGCACCATGCTTTGAACGCACCAGCTTTCCTCACGGTCCCATTTTCACTCCCATATGTAAAATCTATATGTCTGGCATGTATGTGAGATATAGATTATCAAGACACATACAAGCATTGGTTATGCATTTCCTCAACTTGCAATACAGCTAATTCGACATTTCTCCTGCAATGGAGACAGCTGGTATTTGGGGGTGGGGGGGTGGGGGTGCTCTCTCTCTTTTTGTTTTTGTTTTAAGCAATCCATAGGAGTGTAATAATGTGCTCTCAGGTTTTAATTGCTATCTGAGAATGCTTGCCAGGTGCACCAAATTAGCCATAGGCTTAGTTTTAACCTTTAGAATTTATCCTTGGTGCGCAGCAAGTAAGAGGGTTTCCTAGTGGAGTTAGGAAAGTGTTGATCCTTTAAGATGAAAGAAATCTGTTCATCCCCCAGGTCTTATAAAGCTTTAGTCTTCAGCAGACAGCATTCTATGGCAAGGTGGGCTGCTGAGAGAGCTGTTCATTTTGGGCACTTCCCCCCTCCCCTTAATTAAATTAGGATTCATATCAGAAACATAAAGAGTGAAATGAAATGTGTGCACAAAACAGATATCCTTGTTAGGTAGCCACAAGATCAGCAAGAAAGCAGATCAATATAGTATCAACAGAGATGAGTCTGGACTGATGCTGAGGTCTCCATCTGCACATTAGATTGTAGATCTGTTTTGTTCTAATTCCTTATAGATTTCAACTGATAAACTGTAGAAGTTACTGTATCTTCCATCTGGTCTATTTTTAGAGGCATTTGTGGGCTTCCTCTTGTGCTCAGCCCCAACTTCCAAAGGGAGGCAGGCAGGGAGGAAGTTCACAAATGCTAGTAGAAGCTCAGTTGCCCAACTGGCAAACTTCTTGCTCATCCGCAGCCCAAAAGGCAGTGGTGGCCAATGCAGTTGACAGATGCTGCTTGCGTGGCATTTTGGGGGATACTTTTCTGGCAGGTGCCCTGCAACATTCCCCCAAAGTCCAACCGTGCCTCACATGGGGGGGGGG
>JAIXND010000773.1:22565587-22684711 GCA_023646645.1 Varanus salvator macromaculatus | reverse complement strand
GGGGGGGGGGTGAATAGCATGATATTATGCTGGCCAGTGTGGCTCTGGCCAGGAGATGGACCTTGGCAACCTGCTGCAGCTTCCTTTGCCAAAGAACTCTGTGGATTGCATGACCAACAAGAATCAGAGAAAGATGGTGGGAATATGCAGAACAACTTTACACAAATGAGAATCAAGGCCAAGCTGTAAGAGAAGAAGCTGCCTAACAGAACTGGAACCAGATATCCTGGAGGAGGAAAGAGTGTGGGCACTCAACCAGTTTCCTAACTGCAAAGCCCCTGGAATTGACTGAATTCCAGCAGAGTTGCTGAGACCACTGCCAACAGAAATACTGACAGGGCTTTGCCAAAGTGTATGGAAATCCAGTCAGTGGTCAAAAGAATGGAAAAGCTCAGTATTCATCCCAATACTAAAGGAGGGGGATACGACAGAGAGCTCCAACCACAAGGTACTGCCTTGATACACATGTGAGTAAAATCCTCTTGAAGATAATCCAGTGTTTGAACACAGCCACCAACCTGAAACTGCCTGATGTGTAAGTGGGATTTCATAAAGGGAGAGGAATGTGGGATCACATTGCCAATCTGTTGGATGATGGAAAAAGCCAAGGAATACCAAAAAGGCCTCCACATGTGTTTCACTGACTACACAAAAGCCTTTGTCTGTGTTGACCATGCCAAGCTTTGGAACTGCCTCAAAGAACTGGGAATATCAACGCACCATCTCCAGCTCCTTCAGTCACTGTACTCTGATCAGGAAGCCACTGTGAGAATGGAATACGGAGACACAAAATGGTTCAGAATTGAAAAAAACACTCAGCAAGGTTGCATCCTGTCACCTACACTATTCAACATGTACACAGAAATAGTTACGAGGAACACACATTTGGAAGAAATTACCACTGGGGTCAAAATCGGCAGAAGGAATACCAACAACCCCTGATTTGCAGATGATGCAACTTTGCTCGCAGAAAGCAAAGAAGAGCTGGAATGGCTAATCCTTAGAGGCAAAGGTGTAATTGAATGATTGAGATTGCACCTTAACATCAAGAAAACAAAGATAATGGTGACTGCAGAGAACACACGGGTCAGCTTGCATATGGACAATGAGACATCCAACAGGGTAAAGGAATTCTGCTTCCCGGGATCTAAAATTGTCCAACATGGTGGCCATAGTCCTGAGATCAGAAGACTCACAGCACTTGGAAGAAATGCAACATCCAGCATGAATAACATCTGGAAGATTAAGACATCAGCCTCTCTACCAAATGCAGACGAGTCAACACAGTAATTTTTTCAATTGCCCCATATGGCTGTGAAACTTGGACTCTGAAAAAGGCTGACAGAAGAAAGGCGGTTGCCTTCAATTTGTGGTCCTGGAGATGACTGCTGCACATCCCACAGTCTGCAAACAAAGACGTCTTAGACCACGCCTCACCAAAAATATCACCTGAAACCAAGATCGCCCAACGAAGACTGTCATCCTTTGGTCATGTCAGGAGAGCTGACTCACTCGAAAAGTCAATTCTGCTGGGAATGATCAGCAGAAAAATGACCTGCTGCCCCAGCACCCGTTGGCTGGCCAACATAAAGAAAGACCCTGGGATGGACATGGCGGCCTGGAAGGAAGCAGTGCGAGACAGAGAGGCCTGCAGAGCGATGAGGGTCAAGGGTGGGACATGCCTGAATGGCTGATGACGCCTACGGTGCCTTGCAACCAACCGTCCTGCAACCAGCCTTCTTCGGTGCAAGGAGTGGCTGACGCTTGGGCAGTTGCGCTGCAGCGCATGGGGGAACGGCTCGTGTGGTGCATGGGGGGCTTGCTTCCTCGCAAGCGCCCTGCTAATGCTGGGTGTGCTCACCAGGAAATTGGATGCTGGGGCTCTGCAAAGCAGACCGGAGCCTGGGGAGCTGATGGATTCCTCATAACATACCTAGTCTTAACATATCAGAAAATGTAAATATTTTCAAGTACAGGCCAGCAATATTCTAATTCCAACCACTACATGATTTAGCACTGCTTTATCTTGTTCATTTTTTATCTTATCTTTCACATTTACTGTTGAATGAATATAATCATGCCAGCTGTGACTCGAGAACCTCTAGATGTATCGCTAAAACCGTTGTCCAGAAATGCTGTCTGTCTTTGCACAGCCACTAAAGCATTTGGGGAATGTCTGGATGCTCAAGGCCTGGCTATTATTTATTTATTTGATTGTTTAGTAGATTTGTATAAAAACTGCCTGTTAGCATCATGCACTCTGGGTGGTCATTACAATAAAAGTAATAATGTTATTAAACATTAAATAAAATAGCACAGTTAAAATATCATAATAAATAGAACACAATATATATAATCAAGAAAAAGCACAGATTAAAAACCAGCGCAGTCAATATAGATGGTTGAAATAGTGCCATAGGTGCACCAAAAAAGAAAAGTTTTTCTTAGGCACCTAAAACTCAGTAAGGTATGCGCCTGATGAATTTGCAATGGTAGTGTTCCAATTGGGGGGCCACCACAGATAAGCCCCTCCTCCTTGCACCCTCCCCTTAACCTCCTTGAGGAGGGGAACTTGAAGGAGGGCCTCAGCTGATGAAGTTAAGCAAAGGGCAGGAATGTATGGAGTAGGCGCTCCCTGAAGCATCTACTTTTTGCTGTGGTCACTATCAAAGGCATAGTGTGGAGGGCAGCATCCGCCTGTGCAATTTTGTCTCTTCAGGATCCAGCCTGGCCTGCCCCATCCAGGGGACTCTCCTGGGCAGGAAGGACTAGAAGAGGCATTGGTCATCCAGTTAAGCTCTCTTTGGACAGCAACATATTCCTGAACTCTGCTGAGCTCCCGCATTTTACGGAGGCATGGGAAGCACAATGTTTTTTTGCCTGCCTTTATGACATGGAAGCTTCCAAACATGGTGCACGGATGGCGATTTCTACTACCTGCAAGGCACACCCTGCATCTCATCTGGACAGCTGTTTTCAGCCACTTGGCAGAAGCACCACAGGTGAGGAAAGAAAGCTCAGATTAAGGGCGTGTGAGGGATCTGCTTGGGGCTGGGAATCAACTGGATCACCTGGGCTCAACTCCCTGGACTCCAGTCGGCTTTGCAGCAGCCCCGTGTCCAAGTTCCTGGCGAGCATGCCCAACGTTCATGGGGTGCCCCTCAGAAACGGGGCCTCTCACGCCGTGCAAGCAGCACCCCTCTTCTATGTCTCTGGCTGCACCAGGTGGGACAGAAGCTCAGTGAAAAGGAATGGTGCCTGGCCCAGCCTCCCGCAGCACCCTCGTCCATGCTAGTACTGCTGCCACCGGCTGTGCCAAGCGGGGAGGAGGTTTCATTGCTGCCGATGCCCCTGGCACAACCCCTTGCAGGGCTCCCTTCCGCATCCCGGAGCCCTACTTTGGACGGCCGCACCTGACCGGGGAAGTGGCCAGTTGCTCAAAGGGGGGTTGATAAGCATTTGTGGATCTCCTCTCTGTTTGGTCCAGGAGGAAGTGGGAGGAGCAGATTATTCTCTGTGTTCCTCCCCATCACATGCCCATAAGCCTCCAAGGTCAGAGGTTTGGGCCATCCCTGTTGGAGGACACACTAAGCCATTGCTGGAGAATAGCATTAGCAGGCCATTGCACCGCCATCTTCTCTTTTCTGTAATTTGCTACCTAGGGCATAAGACACAGTGAACAGAAGGAACAGGTACACAGCTCATGTGTTTATCACGAACGTAAGAAGTGGGGGTAGAGCAGTCCCATGGCTCCCGGGCTGCATCCACAGAGCCATCGGACTGGGCTTTTCTCCTCCAGGTCCACAGACCGAGCTACTGAGATGGAGGAAGAAATCTGGCCCTGTCTCTTTCCCCATCACCCTGTCCCAGTGACCACAGAAAGCTTCTCTCACAAGCCTTCAAAAGAAAGGTCAGGGAGGGGAGATGAGGGTGTAGAGATGAGTGGGGAAGGGAGAAGGGGGAGACCAGTGCACGTTGGATCTTAAACCATGCCCATCACCCCTCCTGGCCAGCAAGGAGTAAATTAGCTAGATGAGCTGAAGGACTTGCCGGGTTGTAATTGTACAGAAAAGGAGAAGCAGGAGGAAGTTTTGCTTCTATGCATCTCCTACCCCTTTGGTCTCTGCTGGCAAGGATAGGATAGACAGAAGGCTAAGATGCCAGAGCCTTCTGTCTAACAAGTAGCAGTCCTTTAGGGCTGTGCTCTAAGGATTTAAAGCTGACTACTCAAATATAGTCAAGCATATAAAACATTAAGTTAATAGAGCTTGGAAAGAGATTTCTCCTAATTACCAAATTCCAAGATATTTAAGTGCTGCAAAATGCTAGAATGCACGAGGAAATGATTTAGGGATTCTGCTGTTGTGCTGATATACATGGGTAGAATGCACTGGGCTCCACACAGGTGACCTTCCAGTCTCTTGACCCGACCCATGTCTAGACATTGCATGCAACATTCCCATGGGCTCTATGCATATAAAGACCTACAGTGGCCTCAGAGGTGATGTTCCCAGATTTCATTGGGGAATTGCTCATTTCACACCTCCGCACATAATGTGTTCATACAACCTATGCAAGCACCGTGACCGATATGCACAGCTGGTGACTCATAAGGGCAGGTGGCCCTTATGGATGTCTGAGGAATCCACTGTGAATGTGGGAATCCGTCCTATTCCCTAGGCTCAGCTCCCCAGACTCTGGCCCCTTGCTGGCAGCTGAGTCCAACGTCCTGGCGAGCATGCTGAGCATCCCTGTAGTACTCACCAGGAATGGAGCCCTGCATGACCACCGCACAAGCAGTGACCCACTTCCGTGACTGAGCTTTGCAGCTATTTTGTGTTGCACGTAAGGCAGAATCAGGTTGCTGGTTGTGGACTTGGGGTTCTGTGGACTTCCTCTTGGCTCAGCTCTCTTCCTAAGACGTGGCCAAGCGCAAGAGGAAATCTGTGAACCGAAGAGGGGTGGATTCCACAGGGTTTCTTCATGACACTAATGGCCATTCTCATGCTCACCACCATCTGCGGATGCTGCACATCTGAATGCTTCACAATGGACCCAGCATTAGGATGGGTAATCAATCACCTTCAGTTCAGTTTTGATAAGAACTGACCAAATCCACAACATTCTTCATCTTCAGGAGAGAAAGAAGTTTGAATGTGGGAGAAGCCAGCTCTGATAAACTCATCCAAGTTCAGAGGTCTGAGCTCATTGCTTTTAAAAGACTCCTGTGAGATCCTTGTGCCATGTTCGTGCTGAATCAGGGTTCCTGCCACCTCTTTTCTTCTGACAAGTTCTTCCTCTGTATGATATTGTTTCAGACTATGTTTTATAAGAATGAATCACATTTGGAAAATGCTTCATTTTCTGGAGAAAACGAAGTCGGGTTTTTAACATTTGGAATGTAGACAAAGTAAAAGTGGCAGACTCACTTGCCCCTAGCCAAATATCAAAGGTTCTCACTCCCTGAATGTATTTTAAATATTATCTTGTCCTGCCTCCTCATTAACAGTTCAGTAGTCTATTGATTATTTTCTTCCTCTTTATAGCCACTAGCTTATGATTCATTGGCATTGTATTAATGCACCATTAGTTCTGTTTTTGCTTATAACAAAAGGACTTCAGGTGATTCTTTGCTTTTTACAGCTTGCAAAAACTTGCAAAATCAAATCTCAGGTACAGATTCTGACTTTTAATGATACAGTTGGGGTTAATTAATAGATTTTTAGGGGTTAGTAGGTCATTACAGTTCAGAATAAGAAATGCCAAAGCCCCTGTTGCCAACTTTTTTTCATGATGTTGAAAAATTAGTATTATGTGGCTTAGTTGGCTAAATGTAACCGTTTGTTGAGATGTTTGTGAGGTACTCCAGCCCTTGAAGTACCAACACAATTCCAAGACTTCCCATGGAATCTGTTCACTGCTTCCCCTCAAATCACCTCCAATTCAATTCTTTTTGGTACATTTGGTTCCCACCTTTTGCTGGGAGCCAGACTGTAAGTGCTTAATAATCCAGTCCAGTCCGTCTCTGAACTGGTCATATGCCCCCACAGCTGAACTTTGATCCTCAGCTTTGGTGTGGAGAGGTGGCCTCCAGCACACACATGGGGGGACTTGTGCGTAAGGCGGTATCACCCCATTCCCTTACATCAACCATGCCCAACCTTCCACCCTCCAGGTGTGTTGGGCTACGCAGCCCATCACACACTGCCAGCACTTCCGTGCTGTGCAGAATGGGTGCTGTGGCCCAGCGCATCCAGGAGGTGCCAAGGTGGGGAAGGTCACTTATATTCCAAAAAAGTATGTTCTTCCCTAGAACATTGCACTGGACAAAGAAATCCTGCTCGCCTGAGGCTGTTTGCCTGCACAGCCTGCTCCACTGCCATCTTGCTGCTTCACCAGTGAGAGTAACTGTTTTGCCGTTCTGAAAGCAAGTCCAGGGTCAGCCAATGCATGTCTGTCTGGATCGAAACAGAGTCCCCTCCGGCAAACTTCGTGGACCTGCTGTATTGCAGAAAGGATAATTTCCACTCATTCTGCGTTGCTTGTAGAATGCACCCCCACCCCCCGCTTGTGCAAGCAAATGCTCCCACTGCTGCAGGGGAACAAAGGAATACTACTATTTATTTATTTTATTTATTTAAAACATTTCTATGCCACCCCCATTGCAACAAAGCCTCGGGGCAGCTCACAACATCCATAAAAATGCAATCAATAATTTAAAAACTGGTACCATCTCAGCTATATATTAAAATCTATAAATACAATAATAATAAATTAACAGTTAAAATAACTATTAAATAAAAAGGTCTTCACCTGGCACCAAAAAGCAAATAATGACGGTGCCAGGCAGACCTCTCTGGGGAGCGCATTCCATAAGTGGGGCGCCACCGCAGAGAAAGCCCTCCTCTGGGTATTTACCCTCCTTATTTCCCTCACAGAGTGTTCCCGGAGGAGAGCATCTGCTGCCTATCGTAGGGGGCGGGCAGGCACATATGGACGCAGGCGTTCCTTTAGATAACCAGGTCCCAAGTCGTTAAGGGCTAACTCACTGGAGTCTAGGGCCAGAAGGCTGACCTCGCAGAATAACCATCACCTTCCCTGGGCAAAGACAGGAGGACAAGGAAGGGCCGGCACCATCAGATAGTAATTGCATCTAGTGTGGAGGAAATGACTTACTGCCACTTGTTGTCTTCCGCAGTCTGGATCCAGACCAAATGCTCCTTGCGCCGAGCACAGGGTCTTGGGACTGGCACCTCTGAAAACGCGCCACACGCAAAGCAAGGAAGCCAATTGTCTGATTGGTCAAGGCTCCCTTGTTTGGCAGGGAAAATATTTCAGTTGTCATGTGGAGGAGTGGGAATATTAATTAACACGCTATGTTGAAAAAAGAACAAAATGTCATGGGGAGAATTTGCTGACCTCATAGTGTAGGAAGGCAATTTAATTATGCCGCAACTATGTTGTGATGTACAGGTCAGCGTTAGGGTTGGTAAGGATTGATTTTGATCATTTTAATTTATTTCTGCTTTGATTTTATGCAGTAATAGTAAGATTTTGTGTTGTGGAAAGTATATCAAAACAAACAGTCTCATGAAAACCCAGGAGCTATCCAAACAGCTCTGGGATAAAGTTACACCAAAGATTCGATCAGGGTTAGATTGTAAAAAAATTAATAACAGCTGTTCCAAACAATGAGCCCCAGTAAATCCAGAGCCCCAATAAATCTATTATTACATAATGGAAAGAATGGGACTCAAAAGCTACTCTGCCTAGAAAAGACTGTCCTCCATTCCTCAGTGACCAGAAGGAAAGCATTAGTCAGACAGGCAACTAAGTGGCCAACCGCAACTCTGAACAGCTGGAGCGATCCACAGTTGAGAGAGGTGGTGCTCTCCATGGAGCAATCCCCACCCAGATGCTCCACCAAGCTGGGCACTGTGGAAGAGTGCAGAAGAGAAAGTCATTGCTGAAACAAGCCCATATCAAAACCCTTCCATATGAAAAATCTCATGCAGAAGGCACAGCAAACATGTGCAGATAGGTTCTCCCATCTGATGGAGGCGGAAGCTGAACTTCTTGGCCTTGCTGCAGAGCTCCATGTGGCACAAGCTGACAGTGCTCGTTGCTCTGAGATGTTGATGGCAGCATCACGTCGCAGGGGTGTGTGTCCTTAGCAAGAACCGGGAAACTGGTTGGGGCTTAGGGTAAGATGGAGGGAGCCAGAGACAGGGCAATTGTGGAGGGAAATCTGGTTTAGCCCAAAGAGGACCTGGGAAGGGGTCCTCACCATCAGCAGGACCATGAGCCTGCATGCACAGCCAAGTAACACTGGAGCGGTTTAACAGCCAGAATGCATGTCTTAGAATGGCCCTTTCGAAGCTCAGGTCTCATTCTGATTGGTGACCTGTGGCAAGGTTTGAAAGTTGCTGTTCACCAAAGTCCGCATCCAGTCTGAGGGAGCGGGAAGCGTTTTGCCAGGAAGAAAGGCGAACATTGCAGGATTCCGATGTGCAAGGCTGTTGCTTAGCCCAGGAGACTTGCATCTGTCATTTCTGTCCAACTTTCTTCTATCAAACCTGGACTAAGTGAGGAGAGCAGTTTGCAACCGGCGACTGCCAGTTTGTGCTTGCACCTTCACCGTGTTGAGCATCCTGTATGACGTGCAGTGGTTAACATGCCCATTACATTCCCTTAAGTTCTAGGCTGGAAACAACAAGAAGTGGAACAACCAAATGGGGAGGCAACAAATATTTCTGCAAGGACCTGTGTGAGACTATCATGATGAGGGTTTTAAAAAAGCAAAGAGAGAGAGAGAGAGAGAGAGAGAGAGTCGCATCATGTTCCATGCCAAGTAAACACATTCCAAGAACCAGATATAGTTAACCAAAAGCAGAAAATCCTTCCCATCTCTGCAGTGGAGAAGTGGTCCCAGTAAAATAGAATCTATTTTCATTCTCTTTTGCATCCCTTTATCTACTCTGCTATGTTAGCTTGAACAGGCCTCTACAATTTACATTCCTCTTTGGTAACGATACTTGTGAACAAAGCCCCGGTCTGAGCATCAAAGCAGCTTTTCGGCACCAGTCCCCTCCCAGTCCGTCCCCCCTGCCTCCCAGAATAGGGGCTGCACCAGGACAGGCATGTGAGGATTGTCTGTGCGATTCTTCCACATGAAGTTCTGCATCCAACACATCAATAATTGAAAGAGTGTTTGACTACAGAGAAACTTTTATTGCAATTCAAAATTTGGAAATGTTCCCCAGGAGCCAAGGAGCCACAAGGAAATGTAACCAGTGAAATCTAGTTTATGGACACTGGGTACTTCCTGCACATCCTGTCTTCTGCACCAGAGGAGGGGAAAAAGCCATAACTATGCACATAAACACCACACATTTTTAAATTGTTTGCTTGCAATTCCAGTTGATTGATTGCACATGAAAGCGTGGGTGTTTTCAGATCACCAGGCTCCGCAAGGGAAATCTATCCACCTGCATTCAAAGCAGCACTGAAAGGTGTGGGGGGGGGAGCAGGGGGGGGGCCGGAACAGGTCATAGCAATACAGTAAAACCTTGGATTGTGAGCATAATTCGTTCCAGAAACACGCTTGTAATCCAAAGCACTTGTATATCAAAGTGGATTTCCCTATAAGGTTCAATGTAAATAAGGTTAATCCGTTCTGTAACTCTTTTTTTAATCACAAAAATTTAAAGCAGGTGCACCTGTGGGGGAGGCAGGCACGATTGAGGGCGTGCTGGGGTGGGGGAGGCGGGTGCAATTGTGGGCGCACTCGGGGGAGAGGTGGGCATAGTCACAGGCCCTTTCAGGGTGGGGGGAAATGATGCTGTGCTCATACCCGCAGCGAGAGAGAGAACCGGTGCTCGGTTGTGATGTGACACTCGGCAGGCAAAGCGCCTGTAATACTCATACTGCAAGACATCTCTCATTCATCAAGTTAAACTTTAGAAAAACGTTTTGCTCGTCTTGCAAAATACTCGCAGACCAAGTTACTCACAATCCAAGGTGTTACTGTGTAGGGAATGTGCCCAAGGAGAATGGGAATCATGCAAGGCTCTGCAAATTGCCACCAGAGCAGCTTGCTTCGCATTTGCCCCTTCCTGTTTGTGACATCCTGGCACACTATGCGATTTCAAACTACAGCTCCCAAAATGCATCTTGGTAGTGCACATGCACAGAACCTTGTAGACACAGAACAAGTTTCATATTAAAGGAGAATGTGCATCTGAGCCCACATGGGCAAGCTCATGACTTTGGCAGTAATTGGCCAATTCAGTTTGGGTAAGTCCACCCAGTACTACATGAGCAGGTATAAAGCAAAGCATTGGAGCAGGAGGTTACCCAGCTCGGAGCTAACATGCTGCTCAGCTGAATGTGCCTTTCCATTTTCACAGGCCTCTTCTTCTGTGTGAGAGGGAATGTTGATGCCTCCCAGGATGTGCAGGAGAACTTCCAAGCCAGATTTGGGAGAAAAGACTGGCTTTCCATCTGCTGCCAATGAAGCGAACGGGGGCAGGGTTTTCCCTTTTGCAAAAACTTTTTTCCAAAGGTGTGCCAGGAGAAATCAGTGGCCAGCAAGCGGCCCCATCTCTCCTCAGCCTTCTGACATCCTACTGGCTGAATTGCTTTTCTTGTACCCAATCACCTTGGAAACAACGTTGTGTAGCACTATTTCCATGGCGATCTGGCACAAGAAGAGGAATACAAATGTGAGCAATTCAGAAGGTTGCAGGGAGGCAGAAAAGTGAACCAACCACAGATGGAATGGTGGTTCAGGGGTAGGGGATACATATGCACACACAAATATGTGCATAAACACAACTGCAGGCATCTACGCCTGCACACAAATACAAATTTAAACTCAAATTGAACCTAATCTAAATTTAAACGAACATTTAAACAATATTCCGTGCACATCTCCATGTTGAGTTTCTTTAGCTTGATTTAAATCATTTAATTAAAATTAGTATCATTCCAATTTAATTTTTTATTCCAACTTAATTTTTATATCCAGTGATCAAAAATGTGCGAGTTTAAGCAAGATGCTTCATACTGTCATGTCCTGGATTGCTTGCTGGATGCATGACTTTCCGCACTGCTAATAAATCCGCCTGGGAGTTGAACCACACTGTTTTGTTGCAAGAAAGCACGGGTGGTTTCTGCTGTAGGCTTTCATGTGGCTTTTTGACCTGCTGCTCAGAGTTTCACCCGACCAATGGAAGGAGCATGCCCTCCATCAACCCCGCTAACATCGGTAATTTCTCCCTGAATTTGAAAGAAATATATCATACGATGAGCTGCCACTTGGAGTAAAAAGGACAGGTGTATCCATTTTCAGCACTCCTCCACTTTACTTATCTAAGGCAATTTTTATCAGATTAGTTTGACATTTCGTGCAATTGTAGATCCCATCAGGTAGATTATGAATGCCAAGTTTCAAGTTACTAGATTAACAGGTGCCGTTTTTGGAAGCAGTGGGGATTCTGTTGCTTATAGCCCTTTTGCACCTCAGAGCACTCTCATCCTCTTTTGATTAAGTATATCCATTATTCTTTCTCACTCATCCCTCCACATCGTTTCTCTTGAAACATTTGATTGTCTCTCTGCTGTTGGCGTGAGAGGCATCAGCACTTCCAGGGGCACTGAGGGGTCAAACACCCTCGAGCCACCACTTCTTGAACACCCCTGGGAGGCTCAGTGGTCCAAGCTCAGATCCTGCAGAGGCCTCCTGGAAGCTGCCTAGATGTGTCCTCCAGGAGCAGATGCTCTGCATTGGAAGAGTCCAGCTGTGGTTGTCATCTGAGCAGACTGTACCATGTGACTTTGGCAGATTTGGGGCACATCTCAGATTTCAGGTTAAGAACAGGAATGTGTGAATCAGCAAAACTTGAGCTCATTGAGGGTCTGTGAATTCTGCTCTGAAGTTTATTGCCACTCATGTCCCTATTGGATTTTGCACATGTTTGTATATGCACATGTTTCAAAAGTGCACCATTTGTTCAAGTGGTGTATGCATTTTAAACATTTCCCAATGTATGCATTTTAAACACTCCCCCCTCCTTTTGTTCAGCAATTCACAGCAAGAACTCAGAAAGGCAAAGTCTTCAACCTCAGGTTGAGTTCATGCCCAGGTTCAATTCTAGGAAGTGCAGACTAAGCATTTTCTCATCAAAAATGAGCCTAATTGAATTTCCCACGCATCCTCTGCTGACAAGTCTCAAGAATCGTTCCAAACCTGACTTGAGTCTGACAGAGCTGACAGCGAGCAAGAGGGTGCCCAGCAGTCCTGGCACTCATGAGCAGCTTCATTCTCTCAAAGCATATTGGCTTTGAGTCAATGGAACTGTCAGGATTTCCCCCAAGAAATCCAAGGTTTGGATCTGACCAGGATGTGGATAATTCTCTTTTGGCTCACCCTCACTCCTTCACCAAATCATAATGGGAGAAGAACTGGATACCAACACCATTCATAGACTCAGCCATGTCCTCAGACCAGAATTCCCAAACATGAAATGTACTGTATGCTTCAGACTACCACTGCCATCACTCCAGCTACCAGGATTGGTAATCAGGGATAATGGGTATCGTAGGCCAAAAGACCTCTGAACCTGGGAATTGTAGTCCAGTTATTCTGACATCAATCCCTGGAAAAATTCTGGAGAAAATGATTAAAAAATCCATCTGCAAGCATCTTGAAGAAAATTGAGTGATTAATAGAAACCAGCATGGATTTATCAAGAATAAACTCTGTCAGACTAATTTAATGTCATTTTTTGACTGGGTAACCTCCCAGATGAACAAAGGGAACACTGAGGACATAATCTACCTAGACTTTAGCAAAGCTTTCAACATAGTGCTACACGACATTCTGATAAGCAAATTAGCAAAAACTGAACTAGATGGAAAAACTATTAGGTGGATCCAAAATGGGCTGCTGAATTGGTCACAAAGAGTGCTCATCAATGGCACTTTCTCAAATTGGATGGAGGTAACTAGTGGGGTGCCACAGAGTTCAGTCCTGGGCCAGTGCTCTTCAACCTCTTTATTAATGATTTAGATGAGGAAGTACAAGGAAAGATAATCAAATTCGCAGATGATACAAAACTGGGCAGAATAGCAAACACCCTAGAAGAGAGGATGAAGATCCAGAGTGATCTTCATAAACTTGAACACTGGGCTGAAAGCAACAAAATGAAATTCAATAAGGACAAGTGCCAAGTCCTCCACCTAGGAAACAGAAACCAAAGGCATCGATACAAGATGGGGAATACGTGGCTTAACAGAACTGAACAAGAAAAAGATCTTGGAGTAATTGTGGACAATTACTAAACATGAGCCAACAATGCAATGCAGCTGACAAAAGAAAGGGCAAATGCTATTTTGAGATGCATGAACATAAGTATTACTTCCAATTTCACAAGTAGTAGTTCCTCTATATTCTGCACTAGTCAGACTTCACCTGGAATATTGTGTCTAGTTCTGACCACCAAGATTTAAGAAAGATGCAGGTAAATTAAAAAGGGTCCAATGGAGGGTGACAAAAATGAGCCAGGGTTTGGAAACACTGCCCTATGAGGAGAGACTGAGAGAACTGAGCCTTAAGAAGAGAAGACAAGACTATGTGGGGACATTACATCCATCTATAAGTACCTCAAAGGCTGTCACAAAGAGGAAGGTTAAGATCTCTTCTTGGTAATGCCAGAGTGTAGGACCCGGAATAATCAATTCAAGCTGCAGCAACCCAGATTCAGGCTGGGCATCAGGAAAAGCTTCCTCACTGTCAGAGCAATACAACAGCTGCCTGGAGAGGTGGTGGGCTCTCCCACATTAGAGACATTCAAAAAGAAACTGGACAGCCATCTGAGTGGGATTGTGTGACTTGGTGTCCTGCAACACGAGGGGGTTGGACTGATGGCCTTCATGGCCCCTTCCAACTCTACTATTCTATGATTCTATGACATCAAGAGTTCTTGCCTGAGAATGTGTAAAACATAGAACTGTTTCCAGACAGCAGTGAACACAATAGACTTTTAGAGATGTGATATGATGTGATGTGATACAATACAGATAAATTGGAGAGGAGAAGAACTCTGCAAGCTGCCTTGGATTACTTGCAAAAGGAAGAAGAGTGGGGTATAATGAAATAATAGTAGTAGGAGTAGTTATTTATTGCTCTTCTGGCTTCTTCCTTGCAAGAAATCCAGTGTAGCTTGCATAATGCTTTTCCTCTCCTTTTTATCTTCCCAACAACACTGTGAGGTAAATTAAGCTAAGAATCAGTGTTCCACATCAATCTGGAGCAGTCTGGATTAAGTTTCAGATGCTTTCTTAAAGTTTCCTTTTTTCTGTAGTTCCCTATCTCTGAATCTCTCTTTCAGCTGCATCTTGAAAATTCAGTTGGAATGCCTTCTGTTGCTTCCATGGAAGAAATAAATCCCGTTCAAGTCTCCATTGCTTAACCTCAACAGCTTCATGATCGATCTTTCTCCAGAGACTCTCGCAGTCCATGTGAGTGTTAAGCCTCAGCCTGAATGGGAATCTGCAAAATGCCCTAAACGGTCCCCCTCACTAAACTGTGAGACTTTCAGCGAGTCTTCTGGAGCAATGCGAGTCGCAATCATGGGGCCCAGGAGAAATTATGGGATCTGTTGAAGTGAAAAAGTTCTAGGGTTCATATCTGGGTCAGGGCCAGAGCTCTTGAATAAGGGATAAAGTGGGTGGGACATCTGGGCCTGGTGTCCATTCATGTCTTGTTGTGTACAGGACTGCTGTTGTGGACCTCCTTGTGCGGTCAATATAATCCTTTTGCTTATCTGTGTTCTGTGGGAAAGATGGTGAATGGTAGGAAGTAGATTACTTAGAGGACATACTGGTGACTAGGGAGAATCAAAACCTAATATTGTCAAGTATTATAATGGTGTGGGAAATATAAGCTGACAGAAACCTGAGCACAATAAGGAAAGCTTGAACTAAGAAAAATAAAATAAAGAGTGGTCAAAGTACAAAGTGGTCAAATTCCCCTTTCTCTTTCAAAAGAGAAAGGAGAATTTGAGAGTGAGGAGTGACTGAGGAGGTAAAGAGCATGATGCAGCCGCAGATGTTATTAATATACACTGTTTTATTTACTAAGGAAATATGTTACTGGGCATTTTGAAACCAATGCAGTTCCTGTACAGGTAAAGTTTTATTTTGTTTATGGTTAAATCAGCGTCATAGGCTGCTTGGGTATCAGTGTCTCATTCTCAGGACCACATAGTCCAACGAAGGAGCCTGATGGCTTGGGAACAATATTGAGGGAGAGGTTCATTAATAAGATTGGAATTACTTCTTGGTGGCAGCTTTACATACACAGAGGAAGAGAGGGAAATAGCAAGTAACTTAAAGTTACTCCACATGCAAACATATAGGAGAGTACTTGTGACAAATATATATGTAGTATATACATCAAGGATATATTCATGTAGTACATACAATGTGAATGGCCACACGTTGCCTCTTTTTTCCCTATTGCTATGTATAGAATAGCGTTTTGGTAGATCAATATTCTGACTATAGTAGCCATCTGCATGTTAAAGTGCTGCTGGGATTGCACATTCTTAAAAAATTTGCCTGACTGAAAGACAGTTATGCGTATGATGAATTATTGTCCTATACAAAGGTTGACAAAGTTACCGGGAGTCGGTATACTTGGCACTGTTTTTGATTGAGTTAAAAGTATGATCTATGCAGAGATTCTTAGAATACCAGGGAGCAACATAGTGGATTTTTTTAAAGCCATGTCAGCAGAATAACCGAACCCTCTGAGCTGCAGCCCGGCACACTGATTAGGGTCATGTAGTCATAAACACATCAAGACGTCTTGGGAATCCACACAGCAAGCATTCATGGCAAACAGTGAAGTTTGGAACAAAATGACCCCTACTAGTAAAGTGCAAATTGCACTAAGATTTCTGTAGCTGTGAAAAAGGAAGTTGCATGTTAGTATTGTGTTACCTCCCATCGTTTCCTGAAGTCTTCATTAAACAGCTATAATGATGTATCTGATATTTCTACTGGATGTGATCTCCAGTAATTGAAAGAATTCTTGAAAGTAGTGTGAGTGGTTTAAAAAAGGATCGCTGCCAATAAATTTGAGAAACCCCGTGCAGATTAACGGTGACTTCTGAGACTGCTGGCATTCAGGAGCTTTGTGGCTAATGGGACTAGCCAAAAGTCAAATGAATAAATGAATGAGTATAAAAATGACATGCGAATTTTGGAGGGAATGACACCCAGCCTCAGAATAAAGTGGGAAATTGGCTCAATGTTACGTAATGAACATGTATTATTTACCATGGTTCTCTCGTTCCCTTCATTCCAACTATAGACCATATTTACGAGGCTATCCCCTGTGAGGAAAACCGAGCTAAGAAACAGTGACTGGCCCCAAACTCCCCAGATGACTGAATAAAAAGAGTGGCTGCAAGGCATATCTGAGCTCAAATATTCAGTAGTCCCACCCCACCATTTCTATTGACAGATCTGATGTGACGCTGAAGGTTTGATGTTGGTACATTTTAAATATGAGCATCAATCAGCAAGATAGCCTGTGCAAGGCATTTTGTGGAAACTCTTTGCTTTTCTGGGAGTAGCAAGGATAGTTACAAGCTTGCTGAAGGCCGTATTGTCAGATGCTTGGCTGTAGGAATAGATAAAACTGTCAGTTTTACATTATCACACCTTTTAATTTTTAAACCCCAAGTGCTTTTGATCCCCAGTATGATGAAATCCATGCAGGCTTGGATAAATACTTAACAGAAACAAACTAGAACAAAATTCTCCCCATTTGCATAAGCCAAATTCAGCAGATGCAGCTCTGCTTGGCACAGGCAAGATCTTGCACTTGCCTGCCATGGAGTTGTTGGGGACGAGGAGACTGTCCAAAAGGAGAGATCGCAGACCTACTTCAGCATCACAAACTAAGCTAACCACGCAGGAATTCAAACCCAGACTTTAAAGAGCTAAACACTCAACAACCTCTGCCTGGATGGAATAATCTCTCCAATTCAGTTTCTCCCACATGCAGGATTTTTTCTTTAAATCTGAAGTTCTTTCCCTCATACATATGGAGAAATGCTGCTGTATGTTATCAAAAATGAACTGAAGCAAAATCCTCTCCCATCGCTACTCTACAGTTAGGTTGCATATGGTCTCGTATCGTACATGACTCACTGCAACTGTAATGCGGTCTATTTCAATTGACCAAGGGATCGATTGCATTGATGGTTCATTGCATTGTATTATATATTTGCGATCAGAGAATCATTATTTTAATATTGTTTGTGTAGCATACAGTGCTGTGTTTCATACAGGTGGTAGCCCTACCCCTACTCTGCCCTACCAGTTCCTTGTGATACATGTGGATATACATCAAATAAAGATTACACATGTTCTTTACAATATATGTTAACCTACCAACAGTGACTATTTCCTAACCAAGATTTGCTAACCAAGCCCACAGAGGCATCGAAAGCTTAGGCTGGGTTAAAATTCCCTGGCCCAGTGCTTTGTCATGGAGACCTGCTGTGAAGGGAAGAAGAGACTCAGGTGAGCTTTTTATCTTGCTTTACACACATCTGCCCAACTCTCCAGGCAGGAGTGTCATGGGCAAACACGGTCCAAAACAGGCCTCTCCCCTGCCCCAAACTTGTCTCCTTTTCCTTTGCCAGCAGATCAGGAGGACAGGCTCTGACTACAGTCTTTTATTATACTAAAGCAGGTCAGCCAGGACTCGCTTTGTGATACAAAGAGGTCATTAGAAAGAAGCGTCCATCAAGTAAATGAGCCAGTTAATTAGCAATTGAGCACTGCTCATGCTAGGAGTTGATTCCAAACTTTTACCTTCCCTACGAAACAGAGTTAGTGCCACCCTCAGGGAAGGTCCTACTGCTTGTAAGCCAAATGGCAGGAATGCTGGATGCTATTTAATTGGCTCGCTCTCTTGATCTGACATAGAATGACTGGACTGATTAAGTTCCATACCTCGTCCTCCAGTCTTTCTGTTCTACAGTGTTTTCTTCCAAACCAGAGGTGGCCTAGCTCTCACCAGAAGCTTGCCTTATCTCAGAGCTCACTGATCTTGGCATTTCAGCTAAGAATCCTGACCCCTTCTCCTCTTCATCCAGCTCAGATTCTGAACCTGGCCTGAAGTAGCAACCCGGGAATGCTGTGTTTTGGGAGAAACAGACCCACTGCCCAGAACCACAACACGGTCACTTTTTGTGTGAGATGAGTGTCCCACAGGTAATGGGAGCAGGCAGCAACCCTGGATTCCATCAAATAGTGCATCTTGCCTTCTTCAGGCCATTGAACAAGCATCGGCACATGACTTAATCGTAAGCAATTGAGCTGTACGAAAGATGGCCAGCACTGCGCTTGATGCAGCACAACAACATTTCAATGGCAACACACTGGAGAGGGTGGGGCAGCCTTAATGATCTGTGAAGTTTGGATGGAGAGTGCTCTTCAGTTCAAGAGGAACCCTGGAAAAGAAGGCTTTAAGGGTGCACTAATACTTCTGGAAATATTTCTACTCTCCTGTTTCATGGGCCTGATTTATGATTCTCCAGCTCAGGTGCTTGATAAACACTTATGGTATCAATGCCAGTTAAACAAAACTCCCAACACTGGTCGGCTTCTTTATTACATGCCTAGGCTGCCAATAGCCAAAGGATCTTGGCAGTCGTAGCTGCATGTTGATGCTTGGGAAGAGAATAGCTGGTTCACAGAAGAAAGCACAACACTTGATTTCCATACGCTTGTATGTGGGTGGCTACAAAGAAGGATAGTTGTGGTGCTCTGGCGATGGAATGAGTTTCTCAGAGAGTCTGATCTGGATTCTACATTGTCCTGTTTTGGACATCAAGTGAAGACCTTATAGAAAATTCTCTGTCATTCATATTTTACTGTTTTTGAATTAAATTTAGCACTGTATTTCAAATTTTAGCACTGCTGCTGCAGTCCAGATATGATTTTGATGTTATGATCTTTACAGCATGTACATTGTGCTTTATTGTGTTAATCTTATGGTTTTAATTGGTGGGTGAACTACCTGGCCAGCTTGGAGCTATCCAAGGTCCTACTCCCTTTCTTCTTTGACACGCTTTCCTGCTTTTATCATGCTCCCAGCTTCTCCTGTGAGCATCAAAGAACCACAGAACGGAACATCAGCAGGGAGGGAAAGGTTATGCTTTCTGGCTTTAAGAGATGAATGGGTGGCTTGGAAGGCTGACTTGCACCTTTTAATAGTCAATAACATAAAATCTGAAACTGTATTGAACAAGTGTTGGGCTGTGACTCTAACCAAGGAAGGAAAAAACAAGCCCGACTTGTATTTAATCGGTAGAGATGCACTTTTGGGTAACGCATATCCTTTATTCAATGCATGCTACATCGTACCTCCCTACAAATATCGAACCCTGTAATGTCGGACATGACCACTTTAGCCTGAGATATTAAAAGCAGTTTTCCAAGATGAAATGCTTTCATTTCCCAGAGGGAGATAAAAATGAGGCAGAAGATAAAAGATTACCCAGTGAGCCCATTGCACATCTGAGAATAGAAAACAGGAGCCAGATTGCCCTTATGCCATGAACCGCTCCCATCGAATTACATGGGAGCTTGATCCATTGTAGCATAACGTACAGTTCTCTGTATTATAGATAACCCTGAAGTGCAACCTTCTACAAGATTCTATTTCAGGGTCAATTGCAAGTGTGCCCTTTAGCAAGATAGTAGCCCCAACCAACTGAGAAGGATAAAAGAGGAAAACGCCATGTGCTTTCATATGAGTAGTGGGTGGACAAGCAGAAGTAGGAAAGGAACCGAGCCTGTGGAAAGGCCAAAGTTCAGTGGTAGAATGTCTCCTAAATGGTCGTCTAATTTTGGATTCTTGCACTGGGCCTGCTTGGCAGATAGACACTAATGCTACCTCACCCCAGCAGTTTAAAAGAGATTTAGGCAGGAGGAGAAGTCTCTAAACAGGATGGAAGAGCCTAATTGTGAGTTCCTCATGCCATGCCACTACCAGCCTTAGCAAAACCATCAAAGAGATAGAAGATGCCAGAGCGTCTGGTCGAGAGCCCAGGATATTCTGTTCTGGGTGATGCTGGACCTTTTAGGAGCCCTCTGAGGTTCCTCAGTGTCAACTAACATTTGATCACAGTTTAAACACCACTCCAGCTTGTAACCAATGGAGAAAGTTTTATCTCATCCTAGTTCATGAAGGGTAAAAGGACCCGGTAGAATTAATATGAATTAATTAAAGAACAATGTATTCATTCTCATTCATTGATTAGGGATGAGTGAGGAAGTCTGCCCATCAAGAGTTGTTGTTGTTGTTGTTTTACTGTATTTACTTAATTTGGACATTCTAAATACAAACACAGACTGAAACGCAATTTGCAGTTGGAGATCTATAGTTGCATTCTATAGGTCAAACCTAGTGAAGCATTCTGTACAGACACATGCACACCCCCAATGGTCAACAACATGAATTCATTTCCGAAAAGAGTGCAAACATGCTTTAATTGATGGATCCAGGAAGGCATATGCTTAGAAAAGTCTAGTTGTGAATGCATGCAATGATGTCCACTTCACTTAGAATTCATTCGTTATTGTCAATATGGGACATCATGAGCTTAACTTCTGAAAGCCCAATAATCTTAGGATATTGTACATTCTTCTCCTGGCAGACAAATCAGTGCAGAACCAGGTTCTCCAGGGGTAGAATGTGTGAGAACCACAGGCCTAGAGGCCTGAAGGCACATGTAGGGTTATTGTACAGTAGTGAGAGTTGTTTGAACACAGCAGGTAAAGGTCTGAGCTGAAAACCAGGATGTCTCTGGTGTGTTGCCTCCATCTGCCACCAACTCGTTAGGAAGCCTTAGATAAGCCTCTGCCTCTCAGCCCCAGCTCACCACTTCAGGGATGTGAGGATAATTACGGTGAAGCATCTTATAGGATTGTTGTAAGGATTATTGTGGCAGTGCGGTGAAGAGCTTTGAACACTTAAAAATGCTACACTTGTTGCAGTATATCTCCTTGTTTGTCTGGGAAGCTCAAAGGTGGCATATTAAGGCTCACTATACAGGCTCTTTCCAGGCCCTGACTAGAGCGGGCGTGCCTTGTTCCAGCAAGGTTGCTGCATCAGCTGCCCTTTGACTGGAGGACCACTTTCCGTGTTCTCTCTGCTGATCCAGAACCCCAGCCTCCCCAGGGAATGCCCAGCTGGTCATATGGATGTTGGTTCCATCTCGCTCTCATTTTGCCTTTACTGACAATCAGGAGATTGGGATACCCTGGAGAAATCTGGCCCATGCAATGCAAGGTGCTGATCGTTAACATAGCAAACTGTTCCTCTTCCACACTGGAGTCCAGAGTGACCATTTCTTTTTAAAGAAGACACATAAAATAACTCATGTGAACTGTCCACATGTGCACAGTAATGCTGCCTTCCATACATGAGTCGTGAATGATTTTCCTGTGATTGTAAAAGCATTGTTTAAGTGTAACATGTGTTTTCTGAAGCAATGTTAATGTACGGTCTATGATTAACAGACGTGCATTCTTCTCTTTTGTAAAGGCACGTGCATTTGTATTCAACACTTCAGTTACCTGCAATTTGCTATTTTTGAAAGAACCATTTGACCAATTATTCTTTCTTCTTGCAAGCAGTGTTGCGAAACTACTTTATTTTAAAATTCAGACTGCTGAAGAGTTAACTCTGCCAAGAGACAGCAAAGTGTGCAATGGGGGATTTGGAAACAGAGCAGGTATTAACAAGTCAGAAGTGATATTTCTACTGGAATAAGAGAGGAGTTGGTTGTTAGAGATGGAACTGCTCAAGAGATTTTTTGCAGACCCCTTGCTCTAACACAGATCCATTGCCTTCAAGGAGACAAAGCCCCTGATAAGTATCTGTCTATGTGGATGCCTTTGAGTGCTCATAACAGTGCAAGATGGCCCTCGGGGCAAGTAGCACTAAGTCACCCTGCAAAGAGGCCTCAGAGGTCTGGTTGCGCAAAGCAGTCCACAGAAGACCTGACAGACGATCAGGGTTACCACGAGGGGTTCCCTAACATCAACCGGGTACTTTTTATCATACGTGGTGGACCTGTGATAAGGCAAAAAAGTATTGGATTAAAATACACAAATGGCTTGAGGAAATGCTACAAAAATCTCTAGCATTCAAATCTGAAGTTTTCTTGTTAGGCATTATGCCTGAAGATGTTAGTAAACAAGCAATGTACTTGACTTTACATGTAATTACTGCGGCGAGGATTGCATTTGCCCAACACTGGAAGAGTGAAGAGCCACCCACCAATGAACTGATCCTAAAAAAGATCCTGGACTGTGCAGAAATGGACAGATTGACTTTGTCGCTGAAGGAAAAAGAAGATACTGTCTTCAATCAAACTTGGAATTCTTTTTATTATTGGCTAGAGAAATGGGATTATGCATAGATTTAAATATGTTTATAGTTTAATATAAAAAGAATTGTGGGTGGGGGGGCCAACAGGTCAGATGTGTTTCATGATTGATGTTTTTAGGGTTTTTTTGTGTTAGTTTATTTAGAATAAAACTTATTCAAAAAAGAAGAAGAAGAAGAAGAAGACATTACTGGAAGGCTGAAGGTGAGAAGGACAGCAACCAAACCAGTCTAAATAACATACAAACTCTGAGCATAAATGTAATATGTAGAAGAGAAAAAATTTACTTACTGCCATTTTAATACATCATAATAAATTTGATTTCTGTGAATTAAAATAAAATAAAAAAAGGGTTAGCATGAGTGGTTCCCCACTCCATGCACTCTCCGTCTTCCAGCTGATCCTGCTCACATCCTAGTGCCATCTTGAGCAGAACCCTTTCTCTGCACTGGCCTTCTGCCCATGGAATAATCTCCCCACTGCGATGGCAGATGTGCCGTCTTTTCAGCACCAGGGTAAGATGGCCCTCTTCTCTGGGCCTTTAAAGACCTGCTTGTCCACCCGGGGCTTGTGCGGGGAGTGCCCATCCCAGGTAATGGCTATTATTTAGTTTAGCTGTTGTAAGGTTTTTAATTTTATTATGCCTTTATTGCCTTTTTATTGTCAGAGAGCTTCAACTCTGAGGTGGTATAGAAATGAAATTAGTGGCAGCCGCAGCCACCAATGCCCATCTGCTCTCCCCCTCTCTGCTCCAATCACTACCCATATTTGTTTGCCATTGACTGGGGCCTCCCCCCACCCCAACAAAAACTTCTTTAGAATTTCACATTTCCCAGTTCCTGACAATTGCACGACTGAGTCTGCAGTTCATTATTTTGGCTTTTTTGTCGGCCTTTTGCAAGTGAGCAAGGGGGCTCTTAGGGCTGACTTCTACACATGGTCCTGCCTGCTCAATTGCTTTGCCTTTTTCAACAGTTCAGAGGCACCATGAAGTGGAAGAGGTAACACTGCAAAGGCGAGAGTGCAGCTGGGTGAATTTGCACATTGTCGTCAGAGATCCATTGCCAAGTTGTCAAGGAAAACAAACCAAGAAAGGGGCAGGGGCAGCAAAATCAGCTGCCCTAAAATGGGGAGGGATAACATCATGCTCCCTTAGCAAATCGATCCTTTCCATTTTAAGAGATGAAGTAACTACCTGTAGCATCCTCTACCTTCTCCACACGTTTCCAGCTGCTCCCGAAAGGGGCAATATGAACACACACACTCAAGCATGTATACTTTTCATGGCTTTGGATTACTGATGGTTGCAATTGCAATGATGTCCTGACCATTCTAAAAAAGGAAAGAAAAGAAAAGAAATTCAATAGGCACAAACTGAATGGCTGGAAAGTAAATGGGGAGAAATATACATACCAGCAGTAATGGAACAGTTGATGCAGATGCATGGATTCTGATGCCATTTTCATTCCAGATATTAAATCTGTGTACATTTCATTGCACGTATGTGCAAATTATTTATTGTATGGTTTTGTTTTGTCTAGTCACTAAGTCATGTCTGACCCTTCACTACCCCATGGACAACATTCCTCCAGGCCTTCCTGTCCTCCACCATCCCCCGGAGTCCACCTAAGCTCATGCCGACTGCTTCAGGGATTCCATCCAGCCACCTCATCCTCTGCCATCCCCTTCTTCTTTTGCTGTCTATTGTTCCCAGCATTAGGCTCTTCTCCAGGGAGTCCTTCTTTCTCATTAGGTGGCCAAAGAATTTGAGTTTCA
The DNA here is from genome assembly GCA_023646645.1 of Varanus salvator macromaculatus. Classification (NCBI taxonomy): domain Eukaryota; kingdom Metazoa; phylum Chordata; class Lepidosauria; order Squamata; family Varanidae; genus Varanus; species Varanus salvator. Next base: position 22,660,451 of record JAIXND010000773.1, on the reverse strand, counting down.
TCTTCACTATCTGGCCTTCTAAAGAACATGCAGAATTGTTCTTTACAGCATTGGACCTTCCTTTCACCACCAGATACATCCGCAACTGAGTGTCCTTTCATGGGCTGTTTGCATGCTTCTTCCAGAAAAATAGCCACCCCATGGAAAGTGTTCTGGGTTTGGATGACCCAACAACCCACCATGGTTGGCTCCCTCCAATGGTTTGTCATGTCATGTGAGCCCAGTCACAGGGCATGTGGAGAATTCTGATCTCCATTGAATGCATCAGCCACCTTTTAGGAATTATAAAAAATGATAGGCATTGAGGGAAGTAGCTACCAAGCTTCAGAGAACCTGTCTAGGCCCATTTAAGCCCAGCCTAAACTTTAGAAGCATGGATGCAAAAAGCAACATTCAGCAAGTTCCTGAAGTCCAAGATACTTCCTTGATTCTGACTGTAACTTGTTTTGGTTTCATGTTTCTATGCAGTGTAGGGGATTACAACTAAATCTGATTGATTTTTTAAAACTTCTGTGTATTTTTGAATGTTTTCATTGCATTATTACTCTTGCTCTTATTATTATTAATTTGATTTATGGGCTGCCCCCTTAGTCATAAGGATCTCTGGGCAGCTCACAACAGAAACAAGACAATTAAAGCAATTGACAATAAAACCAATAACAACAATAAAATCAATAAGTATAGAAATATAACCAAATGAGAGCAATATAAAATAAAACAAAACAAGACAAGGCAAGACAAGACAAGACAAGACAAGGCAAGACAAAACAAAGCAAGACAAGCGGGGCATAAAATGAGAATTAATATACTAAACCAATTAAAACAACCTTAAGGAAGTAAAATAGAATCATACATAAATTAACAAAATAAAATGTCTGGCACAAAATCACAATGTGGCAGCAACAATTAACAATAAAAGCCAATTAAAAACCATTAAAAATCTACAATTCGCCCATCAAAATAGTTGCGGAACAGGAATATTTTAATTGGCATCTGAAGGCATAAAGAGATGGTGCCAACCAATTCTCCGGGGGGATTGAATTCCACAATTGGGGCAATTTATGGGAAATTGCCTCTTTCTTGCCATCTCCCTCTTTACTCCTTTAGAGGAGGAATACAAAAGAGGGCCTCAGACGGAGGCCACAGTGACCGGTGGGTCCGTATGGAGACAGGCATCTCCCAGATCACCTGGCTCTGAGCGTGTGTGCAGTTTAATGTTGTCAGTCGGTTTGAATCCCAGTCACTGGGAGATTATGCATAAAGGGAAGGGAAATAATAGCAGCACAAATGACTCCACTTTTCATTATTGCCAGCTGCGAGGGTGATGCCGCCGCCCTCCGTTCACACTCACTAGGATTTGTGTGGGAGCAAAAACCGACTGCGAAATCCCCTGTGGCTACAACTGTTGTGTGTGAATAAAGCAAACATGTGGGCAGAGATCCTCTTGGTTTGGGCCTTAGGCACGGGATGAGAAAATGCCGTTGATCTTGCCCGCCCGAGCGCAGTATTCAAAGGCATTCCTCCCCAGCCACCCGAGAATGCACGGAGGTGTGTAGCCAGTGCGTGTGTGTGCAGCCGGGAAAGAGCATCAGTGCTTGTCCTGAACTGATGGTTAGGATCCCTCGTTGCGCATGGTGGGGGCACTTGAGGCCCAGTGCCCGGGGGCTTTGTGCACCACTGGATGGCCTCGAAGGAACACACTTTGCCTTCCCTCTTGGGATAGCTTTGCAGCTGAGACACTGCATAGAACGTAACTCCCGTCTCTGTTCACAACAACTTTGAAAGGTAAATGGGTTGGGTGAGAAATGTGTTTCAGTTCTGCGCCACAATCCAAACACACTGCACTTTCTGGAACCAAATGTGGGTGCAAAGGCAAACCACAGTTGCCGTACTTTTTTGCGCTTGTGATGCAAACGGTGTTTCAAGCAACGAACGAAAAAGCACACAGTAAAACACTGCAAGAGCTGATTAGACAACGAGCGAAAACCTTCACATTTCAAAAATGTACATAAGTGATGTTCTCAAAAACTATTATTATTATTATTATTATTATTATATTTGCAAAAAGAACTAAAATGCTTGTGGTCTAATCTAGACCCAGGTCAGGATGAAAGGAATGTGGCTGCTGTCAGCCAGGCTTCTGCAGTTCCAAGTCCTTCCTACGTAGTGCTGCCATGGCGTCTGACCTTGAAAATGGTAGGATTTGGGGCTTATACAGACTTTAGTTACTGGACAGTCTGGGCCCAGGTCACAATAAATCCATTAAATTAAAGTGTCCATTAAATCAGTGAACTGTGGGGAGGGCAAGAATTCCAGAGGTGAAGAACAAGCACCAAAAGCACTGTTTTGTATGTGGTTTCCACAATAAGAGAAGCAGCAAATAGCTTTGCCAGGAGAGTGGAGAGAAATGCAGGAATCTACTTTCAAAATATGTGTTGTTGCTTAATGTTTCCAGACAAATGTTGCAAAGACTACAGCAGATCTGACAGACAAAACTCTGTAGGCGTCAGAGCTGGAAACCTGAAGATTTTCTAGGATGTTCAGCGTGAATATTTTTGGATTTGCTAACATAGTGGGGCTTGATTTTGATTTTACGAGATGCTTGCAAACAACCTTGGACATTTCACTGGCTCTCCAATGCTGTTATTCAAGATGCTAGTATGTATCACCCAGTGCCAGGCAATGCAAGAGGCTACAGGGGAACATTTTAAATAGCGAAAAAACATGCTTACAATATCATGGCTCTGTCTTTCATGATGCTGGTGCCTCTGTTTCTTTTCCTGTCGGGCTCACAATTACAAAGCTATCATTTTGCACTGATGAGGTGGTTGGTTCCAACAACGGTTTGGCAGGAGCTGCAAAATTGCCCAGACTGAAACCACAGAGCAATGTATCTAGCACAGCCGATTCTCGAGCATCCAACTGGGAATGGGGAAAATTGTTCCAAAGAAGACAGGACAATAGTGGACATGATGACACATGCCTTCACCTGCGCCAACATATTCCTGCAGTAGTGGCAGCTTGCCTGCATCTGTTGAGTGGACTTGGCCATTCCAGGACCATATTGCGAAAGCTCCGGAGTGTCCAGGTCCAGCCCAACATATTTTATGATTCATGCAAAACAAAAACCAAAACCCCAACTCAAGCTGTCGTCCTCCTTTCATCGCCATCAAATACACCAAGCTTCATCTAGCAGGATGTTCTGGAGCAAAATCCACCCTCTATTGCTGCCTTCCCAAGGTGCATGCCCACCAGTTGTCCTGCAGGGTTCTGGCAGCGGCAGAAGCCTTGTTTAGGTGTTCAAATAAGTGGTGAAACTCAACACGGGAGCAGGAATGGGGCAAGACGAGAAGCCCCACCATCATAACAGAGTTCTGTCCATGGGCATCCCAGACAGGAGGCCTTCATGGAGACCGGTGAGGCTTGGTACACAGCAACCCGCAAGTAGACTTCCATGTACTGAGAATCCTGCATGATGGATGCAGGTGATGGAATAGTTGATGGAATAGTTGGTAGACAGTGAGAGTCAGATTCCAGTTCGTCACACCCAGGGTAGCTCCACCGAAATCAATGAGACTTGGGTTAAACTGTCTAAATATGGGCCCAACCCACATTTATTTATTTATTTATTTAGTGCTTTTATGTACCATCTCGTAGCCACACAGCTCTCTAGACAGCTATAATAAAAGCCAACCACATTTAACGTTTAAATAAAAAGATTTTAACCTGGCACCAAAAAGAATATAGGCTTAGTGCCAGGTGAGCCTCTCCAGGAAGCGCATTCCACAATCTGGGTGCCACCGCAGAGAAGGCCCTTCTCCGAGTAGAAGTCCTTTTTACCTCCTTCAGGGAGGATTCCAGGAGCAGGGCCTCTCCTGCAGATCTTAAGGGGCATGAGGGCATATAAGGAAGGAGACGTTCTGTGCTGTTTTCAAGGGCAGCCCCATATCGCACACATTACAGAGGTCCAACCACAAAGGTGACCAGGGCATGGACTACTGTTGCTGTGTCCCACCCGTGCAGATACAAAATTGATGAATTAAATGGTGCCCTTCCTCTGACAGAGGTGCAGCTTAGAGTTTTTGGGTTGTGTGAATTACTGCCTTTTCCCAGAAAAGAACTCACCCAAAGAGCGTCAAGCACAGTTCCCCATAACGCTAAAGAAATAACATCCTACAGCCACAGCTGTAAATCTGCAACTAAAGTGTGGCCTTGTTTACCCTATTCATCTTATTTCTAGTTTCTGAACATAAGTCCACATATTCCACAATTTCTCCATCTTCAGCTACCAGTTGAAAATGCTACTGTTTGTCCATGTGTGTCCACGATTTTGGCTGGAATATGTCCTTCTTTTGTTAACATTTTTAATTAATTAGGGTGATGTTTTATTCAGATGTAAGGGTGGTTTCAATCTCTTCTATTTCACACTGAGAACTTTCTGGAACAGAAATGGCCCCCACAAATGTTATGATCATATAAGGTACAGCCAGTGATGTTTGGATTCTGAAGTATCCCTGGAGCATCTAAAGAGTGCAACTGTTCCATAGACATGGAAGCTCTTGCAAGACCTCTTATTTCAAATCCGTCTGCTGAGCAATGCCCACTTAGTGAATCCTATTGGCTGCAGAGATGCCGGTCTTTTCATTGATGATGCCGTAAGCGTAGCAGAGAGTCATTATTTCTTATTTTGAACAGTTAAAAGAAGCAGTGGTTTCTTTGTCCATTACTGGAACATAATGAACTAGATTTATGGTAGGGTTGGGGATTTCAAGGGGAGTTTTATTGGCTTAACTAGATAATATTCACACTACAAGACTTCTCAAAATAGGTACCACATTGGAAACCATGAGAGTAAAAAAGCAAGATGTAATTAATTCAATTAAACCAAGACCAATAATGCCCAGCTCAGAAGCATTTTTTCAGTTCCAGAATAAATGAAAAGCTCAAACATTGATAATTTTAATGTCTAATGACACTCCATTATTTATTTGCCTACTAAAGCAAGGCCTTTATTCCCTGGTTTTTATTCATTATTTTGTAGATCTGCTTCAAAGCCTTTTTGGAACAAACTCAGTAAAAAGAATGTAATGTATTTAAAGCCGTCGATTCATAGTTGCATTACAATAAATTTCCATCAAGTAATTGTGATAGTTATACAGTATTATACATCTTAAAAGTCACATATACGATGGAGTTATGCAGCAGAATATTATCTAACAGCATTGTTTCCAGTTTCACAACTGTTTGTGGGAAGCTTTTCAGCTACAATGATCACAGTGGATTCCACTGAAGAATTCGCTACATTGAAGCTTAACACATTCTGCTATAACACAAAAGTGAGCCACCCATTTGAAATGTGGATGTTTCCCAATGTAGTACACAGGATAATCTAGGAAAGCGCACCCTGTAACCCATCACTTCCAAGGTAATGTTCCAGCCATGTATGGCATCTCACCAGAGGCTCAACAAACATTTTCATTACTACCTGCTTGACCCTGAAAGACTGGAGTGTGGCAGCCCATCGCAGGCCATGATCCACATGGATGGGCAAGCTACAAGTTGTGCGGACCAGCAATGAGCAGAAAAGAGAACTCCAGCCATTTCAACTCCCTGGAAGGCCAGAAATGCTGAGAATGGAAGCCCAGGATTTCTGGAGATCTAATTTCTGTCAAATACCGGCATAGGTTCCATTTCAGTAATGAAATATGTGTGTGATCATATTTTTATTTATTTATTTTAATAAGGTCTGCACTCTTGCAGAGGGTGAAACTGGCCCAGAGTTCAAACCTTTTGAGGAAGTGATCTGACCATGACAAAGGGGTTAGAGTCAAGTCCTCACTTTCAGATCACAGTCTTCCTGCCCCATCAAGAAAACCAGGTCTAGAGTGTGGCCTCTTTCATGCGTTGGGCCAGTGATGTGTTGAGACAGCCATGGTTGTCATGGCAGCCATGAAGTCCTGAGCCACCTAGGTCAGAACAGTCTTGATGTGGAAATTGAAGTCCTCCAGGACCAACATCCTCAACACCAGGTCCGAGACGACCTCCGTCAGCTCAGGCAGGGAGTCTGTTGGGCAGAAGGGTTCACGGTACACCAACAGAATCCCCAGTCTGTCTCGGTCACCCAGAGCCAGAAACAGCCTCTCCAGACCCAGCTTCGAAGGGACAGGAAGCCCTGTGAGGGAAACTGAATCTCAATCAGTTAGTACCATACCCCCTCCCCTTCCCTCAAGGCACATATATATAAAATGCAATGCCTTTTTGTCAAAGTCCAAAATGGGTCATATCATTTTCAGATCAAGGAAGATGAAGTTTGGTTGACTGACGCAATCGCTGCAATAGCTGCTTTCTCATCATAGCATGTTCACCAGAGATGTCTTATGGGGCAATTTTCTGAGTTGTTTCATTCCTCTGCCCGGGCCCTCCTTTGTAGATCTCTGTGAGGCATAATTACATTGGCAATATAACCCTATTGCTGGTGCAATAAAATTCTCCACAAGGTTTCCTGCCATCCTTTGATGGGCTGAGGGTTTCCTGTCCAGAATCATAATACAATTAAGCTGCAAATTCATGCACTGGGAGTAAGCCTCATTGAACTCAATGGCAATTGCATGAGAGTAGACATGCCTAGGACCACATTGCTGAAAGTACAGGTGAGGCACACATGGCAAAATCTTTCACCATGCTCATTTAATTCCACAGCACCAGGGCTCAAAATCCACGATGTATTCAACTTGTTAAGGCCACGTTACTCAGGGGGCTAGTGCAGGTCTGAAAATGTAAATCCCATGCACAAAAAATGTTAATTTTGCAATGAATGATGTAAATGCCACAACACACAGCATGGGCTTAAGGCCTTTGGTATTATGTGATGACATATCACATTCCAATTAAATCTGGTTCTGTTTTTTAAGGAGGAAGGCTGTTTGGATGTTTGGATTAGGGTTGCTAATGCAGGAATAAAACTTTCTGATACACTGATGGGGGTGGCATCCTCATACACCTGGCGACGGTGCTCACGGAGAGCGTTGGGCTCAGCCGAAGGGCGCCAGTGTTCCAGGTTCTGGCAAGTCTTCTGCCACAGAGCTATATCACCCCCATGCAATGCCACACTGTCGCACCTCACCTGGATTATAACTGCACTACATTTGGAAGCTGGAAAGTACACAGCCAGCAGAGTGGAAAACTCGAGACTGAGCCAGCCCAAATGCATGTGGTCGTCCAACGAGGCACATCGCAAACACAGAAGCACCTCTTGGGCAGTGGCCTGTGCTGGAGAGGGGACTTGGCCATGCTGTGGAGGGGTGACTTTGTCTTCCCTGTGCCCCCCCCCCCCACATTTGGCTGAGCAGGGCAGTAAAGCATGACAAACCCAGAGGCCAGGCCAGAGATCTGGTGGAACACAGGCATGTCTGCATCTAACTGTCTATTTCTGGAAGTTGCCTCCTCACTAGGGCTGGGTGACTTCAGGTCCAGGGGCCAATCTCAGCCTGCCTGAAGTACCAGTATCTTTCAAGGAATGAGGTTGTGAGCCGCCCCAAGGCTTGTGGCAAGGGGCGGCATATAAATCTGTTAATAAATAAATAAATAAATAAAATGCCAGAAGGCCAAGTCCCCTTTTCCAGGGTCGGTCCCCTTTCCTCCTGCTGCAGGTTGTTTGGTGCTTTCCTGGATATTGCATGCTCACTAAGAGGGTGCAGAATTTCTACATGTCATTTGTGTGCAGCTCCAGGAATTTGTGTGCAGAAAGAAAATTGAGTTGTGTATTCACAACTCTGCTTTAAGAATACCCACACCTTCCCTCAAAACTAGGTGTCTTGGACAGCTTGGGTGTGGGCAAACAATGGTTTCAAGAAGAAGAGCTAAAATGGCAGCTCCCCACAGGGTCTCTGAAACATTCAATATTGATTGCACAGGGACGAAAGGGAAGAACATTGTGCAGTTACGATGCTGCACACCTTAACGCACAGTACAACTTGGTGGCAAGGCAAGCAGGAGGGTGTGACAGGTGCATCTGTTCTTAAAATGGAGAAAGGAACTATCTCAGCCCTTGGAGGTCTTCTGCACAAAGAGCTTATTGCACACTCCTCTCCTTTTGGGACTATTTACAGGTCCTTTAGAGGATGTGGTGACTCCAGTTTCACCTCTGCTTCTTAAGAACCCTTTCCCAGGTCAGCCAGCCAGTCGGTTGGTCAGTTGTTCTGTCTGTCTGTCTGTCTGTCTGTCTAAGACCAGGGAAAATGGAGTGTTCCTTATGAAGGCGACAGAAAATACTATTTTCCTCCTTGTGTAATTGAGGTATTCCACTATAGCAAAGGACTACCTGGAGGTTAAGAAGTGGGAAAGCAGGCAAGGACAAAACCAGAAAGAGATGCAGTGGAGCACGCAAGCAGATTCCTTGTGCAGACAAGCTCTGAGTTAAGAGGAATAGGGCAAAGATCAGCAATGACTCCACAATGGGAACCTGGACGATGAGTGAAGTCACTGAGAGGGGGGCGTGAGTGGGGGAGGAGGAGGCATTTCCCTTGATCACTTCATTGCCAGCTTCTGCTTCTGGAGGGTGAAGGAGAGGAAATCAGCAGCCGTGGCAACAGCGACAGCTCCGTGAGTCACGGGAGAGTGGTGACAGCGTGAAGATCAAGGCACGTGAAAGAGGGATTGCCCTCGGCCCTGGCTGTCATCATCCAGTTATTGGTGATCTTAATGAGAACAACGCTATTGACACAGCCTTAGTAGATACTAAATGGCTGAAGTATTAAGGGCATCCCATCAATGAGCGCAGCGCGAAGATGTTTGTGTGGAGAGAAGCTTGCCAGCCAAAGAACAAACAAGGTAATTGATTAATTGTAGGGTCTCAATGAAGCAAACAGCCTTTATTCCAATAACTTTAAAAATCCTGTTGGATATACTTCACAATGTGTCCCCTTCATGTGTATAAAATATTGATTTTTACAAAGTTGACACCAAATTGCTGAAGTCTCCTGAACGATCGCTTCTGACAATGCAGAGCTGTTCTCTCTTCTGTTGTAGAAATCCCATTAAATGACAAATTGCCTCTTTGCTACCTTTCATCTAATGTGTCCAGAAAATATCATTTGATAATACGGCAGCTTCCTTCATGACATAGATATGCTTTGGTGAGAAATATATCACACACAATGCACAGACCTTATAAAGCTTGCTAAAATGTAACATTTCTAGAGGCTGAAATTACTACAGGAAAGCTACGATAATAGTAATGCCTTTATATGTTTGTCACTACTTGGATTCTCATTGTCAGAGAGTGTTATACAACCACATACATTTTGAGAAGAAATTCCTGGCAAGGGAAACATTTGTATAATTCACCTTGAGAGTCCTGAAAACTGTAAGGTGCTCCTTCTCAGAAGATGTTTGAAAAGTGTCAAGGTAATTGAATGGTAGCCTCCAGTTGTCTGGGACTATGACTCCCCACATTCCAAGCCATCGGTCCAAAACATTTAAAGGACATCAGGTTTGGAAAGGTTACCTTGAAGGATTTTAGGAGGCTTTATTTAGGAGGCTTCTATGCCGCCCCATTCGCTGAAGCCTCAAAGGATTGCCTTTGAGCTGCCACGATTAGAGGAAGAACATCTTGGCCAATGGGAGTTTGCAGCCTCTCACCACCACAAGCAGGGAACACATTATGGCAGGTGGGAGAATAAGCAATCCCTTCCATTGGACACTGGAGAAGCAGCTGCAGGAAACTGGGGTCCCTCCATGCATGACCAGAAAATGTATTGTGCTCCAACTTCAGTAGCCCTGAGGCAGCAAAGCTGAAGGCAGACATACTTTGGCCCCTGGTGCCTCCAAGGTGAGCACAGACCACTGAGCAGCTGCATACCAGGAAGAACATCATGACAAGGGAATGGCCTGGTTGGCCGAGTCCACTGGTCAGAAGAGAAGCAACATCAGCGAGTTTGCTTCCCTCTTCCCAGGGAAGACCTTGGCCCCAATAGCTCGTTGCCCTTGGACTATACAGATGAGGAGAACATTCCAGCCCCTGCCAATGTTCAGAGGAATGAAGAGCAAATCCTTTGTATTGCTGCAATCCATTATAGACCACCCGGGAGATCATGTGCTCAGCAGACAGGGTATATACTTCCATAAACAAATGAACGAATATAGGATGGTGAGCATAATTAGATGCATTCTGCCCTGGTTTCACATCTGGTTGGGGGTGCAAACCAGCCTAGTAGTTGACTTTTTCAAGAGCATGGATTGAACGAGTATGTTCTGTTGGTTTTCCTGGAGTTTTATTGCCATCAGCCATGGTATCCTTTCAGATCATTTCTCCACTGGTCTTAGAAGACACAGAGATATCCTGGTTCTGAACCCTCCTGAATAAGTGATCTCAGTAGATGGTGCTAGGGCACCCATGCATCTCTCCTTGGATGTACCTCAAGGATTCACCCAGATCTCATGCTCTTCATCTTCCAGCTGAGATGGCTGAGGAAATAGTTCAGAGTTTAGGGGTTAGCTCAGGTGGTGTGAGTAGACAGAAGTGCTCTTTACCAGCTTAGGGCAGTATGCGTCCTTCAACTGTGTCTAGAAAGGTCAGACCTTATCTTTGTCTAGTGGAATCTAGTGGAATCCAGGATAGACTATCACGTGCTTCATGTGAGGCTGTCTTTGAAGATGGCTTGGAAGCGTCAGCAACACAAGATATAGTCAGCTATTGATGGTGGCCAAGTGTGGCCACGTGCTTGACTCATGTGACTTCGGGACTCTGCCAGCAGCACTGGCTGCCTGTGCGTTCTTGGGCTCTGTTTAAAATGCTGGACTTGACCTTTAAGTCACTGCTTGAGGAACTGCCTTCATCTATGTTGCACTGCCTTCACTTAAGGTCAGCAACAGAAGCCCCTCTCTTGTTTGCCTTTGAGGGCTGTTTGGGTGGTGAATTCAAGCAAGAGGTGCTTTTTGAAGTGGCCCCACACCACTGGTATGAGTTGTGAGAGGAAGTTTGCCAGGCTGTATCTTTCACAGGCCTTTAGAAAAGCTCTGAAGCTCTGTTTTCTTCAGACTTCCCTTCAGGTGAGCTTTTAGTATTGTTTTAATTTTCTCTGGGTTGCATGTACCTTTATTACGTACTGGTGTTTAATGATTTTATTGATTTTGTAATTTTGTTGATTTTGTAATTGGTTTATAAACATGGAAACTACCTTAGAAGGACCCTTACAGGTTGCAAAAAGTATTTTGAAATAGACAGACAGACAGACAGACAGACAGACAGACAGAGAAGCTGAACTAAAAGAATCAACTCACATTTTTGTTAGGCTAGTGTAGCAAAGCAGCAGTGTGTCTTCGTATTTTCCCAGGATACATACTGTTCGGCAAAGATTGATGCTCTTCGTACTGCATCCTGAGTGGCCAACTGAGTTTATTATTATGTAGGAACATCTTCGTTTTCCCCTCACTATCTGAATGTCACAGAACTTTCAGCTTGCCTTATAACACAACACTTTTCACTTCACATGTTCATCACAGAGTCTTCCAGTACAGTGATTTCAGTTTCTGAGCAAACAGAAACTGAATACAGTAGAGCACATTGGGTCTTCTATAAAAAGGAATGTATGAATCAGCTAGATCTGGGTTCATCAAGGCCCTCTGAATTCTGCCTTGGAGCACCTCCAAACTTGTGCCAGTATCAGATTACAATTTTTGTTTCTTTTTTTTTCTTTTCACATGAAATTTACGTGCATTTTCATGAACATTCCTCCATGAGCACATCGATTACAATGTATTCAGCTTCTTCTATGCACATTTCCCAGTAGTCGACTTCTCATGCCTTGTTGCTGTTGTTCTGAGAATCACTTCACAAGCTCAGGTATGTGAGGACTTCATCCATGCTTGCGTTCGACTTTGCATTTAGTTCTCAGGAACACGACCTGCGTAAACTTGGGTCAAACCAAACTAAAGCTAATTTCTCATGCACCCCCACCTCCAAATGCAGGGAGTCCTCAGTCTGGCCATGCTCAGAACATTCCAAATGCAAACATTTACAACATCAGGAGCCAGAACTCAAATCAAGCAAACTGGATTATGAGATATGAGGCTAAGTGCTCAAGTCATATTGGCTGGGAGTTGCGGGCTCACTCCATGCATGAATTAGCTCATTCATCCTTCAAGCTCCGATGTTTGAAGCACATCATTCTTCATGCGCCTATGTTCTTTTACCAGAAGGCATTCAGCAGCAGGGAAAGCTAAAGACTGGTGATAAATCCTGATTTCATGTAAATAGCTTAGACACACCATCCTTCCCTGACTGTGAGGGGAAAATTGCTCAGCACATACACATGTCCTTTTCAGCATGAGTGCCATAATTTTTGAAGAACAGGTAATTTTTCTTGGTAAATAATGGTTTGGACTGGCATAGCTTTGTCAGGGTGATCTATGCATGTGCAAGACACAAACACGGCAACTGTTGGGAGCTAATCATATTGCGGGAATGTATTTTCCTGTCAAAACCTGGGCCTGTACTTTTAAAAACAACAAAAATCAGCAAGATATGAAGTAATCAACCATTTGCAATATGCCATTTACCAAATGGTGGTTTTGGATTTAAGAATGGGCATTTAAATGATCCCAAGGAGAATGCATTTACCTTTCTTTGCAAGAGAGGGATGAGTTGGGATGAGGCCATTACTGGAAATAGGGATTGGTAAAGAGCCCGAAGCAAGTAGGAGATCAATATTCAGATGTTTTAAACTGCAAGGTGGAATAAATGATGGAACAGCCCAAGAGTGTTTAGGAAGATTTTTTAAAATATATTAATTTCCTAACTATTTCAATTTAGTTTCTAGATTATTTATCATTGGCTTATTTATTACTGGGTTATATCCAAATTGTGTTCTCCCTTAGATGCAGGGTACTTTGACCCCATAGAGGCTTCTGGGAATGGAAAGTGGGGGAGCAGTTTTTGCAAACTCCCATTTATTCTGCAGCTTCCCGCCTTACCTCTCCCTTTGTTCTAAAGGGCCCCTGAAGCCTCCTGAGTAGATTCAGAAGAAGGACTAAAGGAAAAGGGGGCTTGGTGAAAATCGTCTCCCCTCTTTTTGTTCATGGAAGCCTCTGCTGAATCAACATGCTTGCCAGAGAACTGTATGGTGTTTCCATACCAGCAATGGTAATATAGTGATTCCATGTCTGCATGAGCGGAGAAGCTACAGTGAAGTGTGGAATCCTTAGAAAAGACCGTCAGTTCTCTCTGTGGCTTTCGAACACTAAGTCCACCATGCAGAAATTCTGGAACTGGGCCTGGAAAATACAACAGACCCACAACTATGACTCACCATGGCTTCGCATGTCACGCGAGCTTGCCCACAACCTGTTAGTTACTTTGTGAACCTTGGAAATGTTGGCAAAAAATCAGACTGGTCATGATTTATTTATTACATCTGGATGGTATGCCAAGGAACTGGAGTTACTCCATTTATGCTGCAAGGTGCATTTGATGGAGGGGGAATAAAGTTCCCCCAATGAACTTTATGGCTGACTGGAGATACAGTTCAGACCCATGACACCTACCCCTACATTCAGCACTCACAGCTAGGATGCGCTGATGCTTCATGATCCCTGAATGGATTAATGCTTTGTGAGAAGATTTTAGGAATGATGTGAGGATCAGTTGTAAGGAATTCAGTGTCCCACTGGCAATGGCTACATGCTGTGGAAACTGCTGCTCAAGGATCCAGGGATAGCCCAACATACTTTGGTGCCTAGGACAGCCAATCTGAATGGCTCCCCCTCTCCATGGCAAAAGAAATGGGGACCATCCAGGCAACACTGCCCCCTTTTAAGACTGCTGGACGGCCAGATAATATGTCAACAAATTCTTTTAAGTTCAACTGATTTCAGTGGGAAAGATCAATGCCTGCCTTGCAGGGCTTTGCCGGAAGGCATGTAGACTGTCCTCATATTGTCTCGCTCTGGGCCCTAATCTGCCATTGGATCAGGGTGATTTCCTTAGCCTTCATTGCTGCTGAAACAAACCCTCAAGACAGAGAAGGCAGCAGATGTCTTTATGGTGGCCTGCAACTGCCGTGCCCCAGTTCCACCAGAGGGGGAAGCAAAATCAGGTATGGCAATGGCACTTCAACTGGTCAACTCTACCACACCCTTCCAGGACGATTATTGTTGGACTGCTATACGTTATTGGCTGGGGGTCCATGCACATCTCACAGCTGGCTGCATTTCACTACCTGGACATGTTTGGTGATAGTTCTACCCAGTGCTTTTTTTGTAAGAAAAAAGGTGCCAGAACTCATGAAATTATTTACCTTTTGCACGTAGTCAATCACTGTACACACACCCACACATGTCAGTTGTGTAACGAAACAAAACGGTCGCCGCATGCAGTAAGCACTCAGCATGCGACCACACGACCAATCACAAGCCGAGCGGCACCATCACAACCAGCGCGGACAAAGTACGTATGCATCGGATTCGACACACAAGCAGCCCACATGCACCGTTTTAATGATTTTGCTGTTGACCTGCTACATTCGACAGGGCGATTCAAATTCATGTGGACCAAACATCAAAAGGTATTTTTAAAACTTGGAAAATCTGTCGAAAAAAGGTGCTGAAACTCCGTTCCGGTGTGTTCTATGACAAAAAAAGCACTGGTTCTACCCCAGGTATTGCTTTGTTACCATCTGATGTTCTGAAAAAGTTTTCTGGAAGCATCTTCTTATTGTGTGGCAGGCGATAAACCCATTTTTCCTGCAGTATCTTAGACTCCTTGGGTGAGATGCATTCTTTTCTCTCTGGTTTATTTATGAGTGATGGTGTCACTCAACCACTGTGCTTGATGTGCATTTTGAGATTTTGTTCTGTTCTGTTCTTATAGATGGAGCATATTTTAAGTCCTCAGGTATCTGAATATCTTCAGGAAATGGAAATGTGATGCATAAACATGTTTTTATTTATTCTGCTCATTGCAAAGAAATTCCTTTTGGATGTCATGTCTGAGCTCAGTGCTCCCCAGGGTGCTAAAGTCAGTGTGCCACACTCTACATTTCGGAGCTGTGCTGCGCAATAAACAGAGTGCCAGGGGACGTCTATCGCCAGCATCATGGCATGAGTAATGCAGTTTAATTGTTGGGCAGCTATTTTCAGAAAATCTGTTCTGAAAATGATTGACTCGATTTATTTGGGGACTTCGTCTTCTCCCAAGCATCTGTTAATTGCTGATTGCAACTTGGTTAGCTTGAAATCTCCTCTTGCTTCAGGTTTTATAGGCTGTGTTTATCCATTTAGTGTTTGGGCTACATGACACAGATGCCACTGGGGATACCAAACTCTTTAAATTCCTGTACATGTTTACACCGAACTAAGGTCCAGTTCAATTGAGCAGTTCAGTGTCCCCATCATCTGGAAGACCATCATCCACTCTGATCCCAGGTTTGTAGCAGCTAGTTGACATGGCAGGTATGCAGGGATTTCCTCCACCACTCAGCCTCTCAGAAATTGTACTCATCACACTCCTGAAGCTTCTCCAAATAATTCTGTTGCTGCTGCAGCAGGAAACTCCAAATTTGCCTCAGATCTGGCTTTAGAAATAATTCAGTAGCATCCCAAATGTATAAAAATTCTCTCCTGAGGAATTCTACTTGTCTTACCTAAAACTCTTTCTGAACTTCCCTCAAGATTCCCTGTTTTTCTTGATAGTGCACAGCAATGAGGAGAAACTATGCAAGCATCCAGAGTCCCTCTCTGTTATGTTTTTGTATGGTTTAAAGCTAAGCTTGGGCCTAGTATTGAACCCCACCGATCCTTGGCTTGAATTAAGCCCTGAACATCTTTGAATCATAACACTGCATTCAACCCTATGGGAAGCCATCTGCCGTCTTCTTCCCCTCACTTCTCTTTAGAATTCTCATTGTCTCATTTTCCTGCGAGCCTTGAGCACTTTGCTAAGGACAGATGTCTTATTAAGTAGGATTGTACTCAGGTTTTTCTGTGGATATGGAATAAATTTGCCCTGTGCAGAAAGCAAAAGCAAACATGACGGTGGCAGTAGAGCCAAATATTTGCTAACTTCAGTATTCACTTCAATGTTTTAGACGTGGTGTAGTTGAGCAAATTACATTGCCCTCTAAAAGCAAAGTGGAGCGGAGCAGAACAACACCCCCTCACCTTCTTTGGTGCCTTTTCTTCTCAGACTGTTGCTGCCACTTCTTGGCATCCATTCATTGGCCTGCTTGTGGTAATCCACATTATTCTGTTTACAGGTGTCATGGCAGCATTTCCGAAATGGTGCTGTCCCATCTTCTGTACAAGCACGTGGTTCACCATCACAGCCAGTCCGATGCCAGGGCACCGAGGGGAGATGAACATAAGAAAAGCCCTGCTGGATGGCACCAACTGGGCATCTAGTCCCCCACCCCATCCACAGGGGCAAACCACCTGGCCACAGGGGGGCAAGGACAAGACCTCCGCCTGCCCATGCTCCTCAGCAACTGGTGTAACCCATGTCAGTGAAAGCAAAGAAGAAAGACAGAAGTCACAATTAGGGAAGCAATGTTTGTGTCTGCACCTAGTTTATCAGGCAATTATTGTCTCCCAAGTGGCTAACATCAATCAAAACTAGAGGTCATGCTTCTTCATGCCCAGGGCAACTGTCCGTTGGAGCTGAGCCTCCTTCCTGGCATGGAAGAGGAAGTGAGCTCTGTGCCATCGGTCCGTCTCTGGCCAGGTCGGGTATCCTCCTTGGCTTGCTGTTTGCCCCAAGAGGTGGCCCTCCTGTGGCCCTCGGGCCCTCGGCTCAGAGCTGAAGCTTCTATTCTGCTCTCCAGGCTGATCTCAAACAATGCTAATCTCCTTAGAGGGAGTGTCAAAATCTGCCAAACGGAGGCAGTGCCTTTTCTCACAAATGAACATGAAGCAAGTCAGTAAACTCAGTAGCATCAGATCTGCCCTTCAAATAACCTTTTCATATAGTTTTCAAGCATGTCATAAATGACATCATTTTTCCTCGGTGATATTTTTCCAAACCCATTTGTGACCTGTTTTTCTGCAGTAGTGAGGCATAAACATGAGCCTTCCATCTGAGCATCGGATTCCCCTCAGTCTAGTTTAATTTCATGGCTCCATCAAACCAGCAATGTTCACCTGTGAAGCTGTGAAGAGGCCGGCTTGCGTGCCTCGGGGCGAGGGCGAGGGGCAACCAGTCAGGACACCAGAGGCCTGCAGCAGGTTTAGAGGCCAGAGGAAAGAGGCACACCTCTGAACAGTCCGGGGACCAGAAAAGAAGGTCCAGGCAAACAGGCAGTCCCAGGGCACGCAGCCCAAGAGCACAGTCCAAAGGCCTGGTCCTGGGGAGGGACAGTGCAGGTGCCTGGGAAGGCCAGCCAGGCAGGAGACAAGGACAGAAGCAGGAACAGGCTGGAGCTGGGCAGGTGCGCAGGCAGGTCAGGCAGAGCATGAGGGAGTCAGCAGGACAGCTGTGGCTGCTGTGGCGAAAAGCAACGGTGCGGAGAGTCCTCTCACACTGGTCTCATGCACACGTGACAGCCCACCAGAGGTTAATTCAGCCTCAATCTGCCATTATGGCGATGCAAGCCAGGCCAGGGGTTGCATGGTTTGGTCTGCCCTGCAGTCCAGGGGAGGGGCTACTGGAGGGTTAATCAAGCCAGAGCGAAACAGAGGTCCTTGTGACTAGATCAAGGCACAGCAATAGGCATGAGGTGTTCCTGGTCTGGGGACAAGCCCTGCAAATGCCTTGCCCTGTAGGTGCAGACGCCCTACAACCTTCTTGCACGACAAACCTGGGATTCGGGCTGCCTCTGCTGACTCTTGCTTTGCCTAAATCTATCAAAGTATTCCATCAGGGAGACTCATGAACACGTCCTTCACAAAAGGCCCGTTCAGGCTGCCTAGGTGCCCACGCTAGAGGCCCACAGCCTTTCGAGTTGCCCCTCACCCCTGCTCCATCTTCTGCAACAATCCCACAGAATTCACTTCTTTCTTTCACTTCTGGTCTGCCTTATTTAGTTAGTTAGTTATTATTTATTTATTTAGAGTTTTTGTATGTCATCCCATTGCTTATAGCCTCGGGATGGCTCACATAAATAAATAAACATGACACAAAATACAATTAAAATCCGGAAACACCCTGGCTGCACAATGAAAACCTACAGATATTAAATGTTATTAAAATATTTTTAAATAAAAAGGTCTTAGCTTGGTGCCGAAAAACAAATAATCCTTATAATAATAATAATAACGACTCCTTCTGGAGTTCTTTTCCTTACATGTTGTATCCTGCACCCACTTTTCTGTTGTGAACGTATAAAAATTACACTTGTCTTTTCACATCTTGGTCACAACCTCAGTCACTTCAGTGCAGGCTTTCCCTGACTGGCCAAAGGGGAAGATTGAGCACAGTTCCCTTTTATGTAGCCCTCCTTGTCTGCTCTTCAACAATAGCTCTGTTGACAGCAGGAATTAATGCCTGATTAATGAACAACCAGTACAGATTTCACAGAAGAGGATTAAGGAGAAGTTGAGTAATCCAAATGGACTGAATCCTGACCCAATCCACAGCATATGGGCCCAGTGAGTCTGCCCATGTGAATCCAGCCTCTCCATCACTCCTCATGGCTAGAGAGAAACCACTCCCTGATCTTGCCATCCCCTGATTCTCTGGCTCCGTCCCTCTTCATCTCTATTTTTAAGACCTCTCTTCTTTTCTGAACCCCATTATTTCAGCCTGGCATTTTGTGCACACTACCACAAACCTATTTGTTCAGCACAGAGGAAGGATCTCAGTGCACATTATCAGGAAATCCCATTTAATTGCCTGATCTGTCGAGACAGTGTTGGAACCTCCCTGTACGTTGATCCCTAGAAGTCAGCAAAACACGCCCGCAAGGCCAAAAGCTGCACCCAGTTGCTCTAAAGTGCTGAGACTTTGCCCAAAAAGGCTTGTTCCAAACCAGCACTCCATGAGAAATATCCCTTTCCTTGGAAGGAGACCAGGGTTCCTTTCCTTTTCCTTAGAGATGGGCAGGGGGAAACACTGCATATTTTCCTGTCTGTTCCATGGCAGCCCCCACTTTCTTCGTCAGACTTCAAAGGGTATCCCTCACTTCTCCACTGTGTTTATCTAAACCTGGATCTTCAGAGGGGAGATGAAAATTATCCTTTGCTTTTCTTTAAAGCTGTTTAGCCTCCTTAGAACTGTAGTCCCTTTGTCGCCAACAAAGAAGTCCCGTATTGCAACAGAGTCTCTGCCAGTGACTCCTATGAAGGAATCCCACCAGCTGCCTGCAAGTGTGAATGAGACTTCTTTCCCAGAGGCAACAAGAGGACACGCTACCATTTCACACTGGCTGTGAAGAACTGGATCCCCACCTGCCTGCCTCCAAGTGTGGAATATTTATTTATTGATTGTACTTATACTCCACCTTTTTTCTTTTCAAGAAACTGAAGGCACCTTACACCATTCTCCTCCTGCTGCTCCCAATCTTATCCCACAACAACCCTGTGAGGTAGGTTGGACTGAGAGTCTGTGACTGGCCCAAAGCTGGCTCCACGGCTAAGCAGGGACTAGAACCCGGATCTTCTGGATCCCAGTCCTGTGCTCTTAACCACTGCACCACACTGGCTTTGTATGTGTATGTACATTTTTGTTTCTCTTACTGTCACCAAGTGTATGTTTGAAGACTGACTGCACTGAGTCCAAATGTGAAGGTTCCCCTCTTGTTTACGGCAGTATATGCACCCATTTCCCTTATCCTTCTGGCTGTCACCAACCGCTTCCTCTTAGGCCTTATAAGCAGTTGGGTGAGGCTTTAGGTGTGTTATGGACAGATACAGAGATGTATCTAAACTTGAACCATGGGTTGCATTGATTTAATTAAGTCATATTATTTAACAATTAAATCTAATCCATGATGTATAAATTATTTATTATATAATATAGAGCAATTTTTATATTAAAAACTGATCTTAATCGATCCTCTTCCCCCAGGCATTACCATAACCTTAAGAAAGCATCTGTTGCCCGGAGCTGGGTCATTCCTGGAACTGAACTATTAACCAACTGCCCTTAATCTAACTCCCCTACATTTAGCTCATTATCTCAGTGGTTGAAGCCTGAAGTCTGTCTTCTGGTATGGATCATGCTAGCAAAGATGCGAAATGGAAGGGGTTAACTGTGACAGCTTCCTGAGCACAGGGCCTCGTGGCTGGCAGGCACAATGGCCAAGCGTCCTTGAAGGACTGCTTCAGAAGTACTCTTTTCTCTGCAGCTCCTCTCTCGGCTCCGGCCTTCACAGTTTCAGCTCTCTGCTCCACTCTTTCTGCCTTCACCTCCTCCTCTGAGGGCACTTTCACCTGAGAGTTCATTTGCCTATAATTAATGGCCAGTGACTGAAGAAAACACGTTCCATCGTGCACCTATGGGTGCCCAACCTTTGGCCCCTCTTTTGATGCTCCTGGCCTGCATAAAATCAGAGGGTGTCTAGGCATTAGGATGTAATGTAAGCCTTCCACATGATAGCTACTTCGTTCTCCATAGCAACAGCATCCCATCGGTGCAGCATCTTGGAAGGTGAAGGCCACATAAATACTGTATCTTTTAACCCTTGGTAGGGGCCAAAGTACTCACCCTCAACATTGCTTCACATGTTTAACTATCCCTGTACAAGGTGACTCTATACTATAGAAAACATGTTTATATGCACAGTTACATAAACTTCTTTCAAACGTTGACCCCAGGACTTATTTCACATACTCCCCATTCTTTCAAATTTTCACAGAATCATAGAATTGTAGAGCTGGAAGGGGCTATGAAGGCCATCAGGTCCAACCACTGCTATTGCAGGACACCAAGTTATACCATTCCACTCAGATGGCTGTCCAGTTTCACCTTGAATGTCTCTAGTATGGGACAGCTCACCACCTCTCTAGGCAGTCTGTTCAACTGTAGCATTGTTCTGACAGTGAGGAAGTTTTCCAGATGTCCAGCCAGAATCTGAGTTGCCAAAACTTAACTTGATTATTCCGTGCCCTACACTCTGGTATCAGCAAGAAGAAATCTTGACCTTCCTCTTTGTGACAGCTTTTGAGGTACTTCTAGAGGGATACCATGTGCCCCCTCAGCCTTCTCTTCTCAAGGCTGAACATGCCCAGTTCTCTCAGTCTCTCCTCATAGTCTCTTCTCATAGGATAGGCCTGGCACCATCATTATTTGCTTTTTGGCACCAGGCCAAGACCTTTTTATTTAAATGTTATTTTAATTGATTGTTAAATTATTTATTATTTTTATTTAACTCCGGGATGTTTCCAATTCTGTATATTTTTGTATATTCTTATTTATTTGTTGGAAGCCGCCCTGAGGCTTATGCGAATGGGGCGGCATACAAGCACTCCAAATAAATAAACAAATAAATAAAAATAGTGTTTCCAGTCCCTGGATCATTTTGTTGCCCTTCCCTGGACCCTTTCTAATTTTTCTGCAACTTTCTTAAATATTGGTGCCCAGGTCAACACACAGTATTCCAGATGAGGTTCGACTAGGGAAGAGTATAGGGCAACTATTACTTCTCATAATTTCGAAGTAATACTTCTATTAATGCTTCCCAAAATAGCATTTGCCCTTTTTGCGGCTGGATCACATTGTTGGCTCATGTTTAGCCTGCTGTCCATAAGAACTCCAAAGTCATTTTCTTTTTCAGTTCTGATTAGCCACGTATTCCCCACCTTGTATCGATGGATTTGGTTTCCTTTTCCTAAGTGGAGGACTTGGCACTTGTCCTTATTTAATCTCATTCTGTTGCTTTCAGCTCAGCATTCCAGCTTATCAAGATCACCCTGGATCTTCATTTTGTCTTCTAGGGTGTTCATGATTCCACCCAGTTTTGTATCATTTCCCTGTCTGATTATCTGTTTTTGTACTTCCTCATCTAAATCATTAATAAAGATGTTGAAGAGCACTGGGCCCAGGACTGAACCCTGTGGCACCCCACTTGTTGTTGTTGTTGTTGTTGTTAGTCGCGAAGTCGCATCCGACTCATCGCGACCCCATGGACAACATTCCTCCAGGCCTTCCTGTCCTCCACCATCCCCCGGAGTCCACTCAAGCTCACACCAACTGCCTCTGTGACTCCATCCAGCCACCTCATCCTCTGCCGTCCCCTTCTTCTTTTGCCATCTATTGTTCCCAGCATTAGGCTCTTCTCCAGGGAGTCCTTCCTTCTCATTAGGTGGCCAAAGTATTTGAGTTTCATCTTCACTATCTGGCCTTCTAAAGAGCAGTCAGGGTTGATCTCTTCTAGGACTGACCGGTTTGATCGTCTTGCGGTCCAAGGGACTCGTAGGAGTCTTCTCCAGCACCACAACTCAAAGGCCTCAATCCCTTTGCGCTCGGCCTTCCTTATGGTCCAGCTTTCACAGCCATACATTGCAACTGGGAAAACCATAACCTTGACTATACGCACTTTTGTTGGCAGGGTGATGTCTCTGCTTTTTAGTATGCTGTCTAGATTTGCCATAGCTTTCCTCCCCAGGAGCAAGCGTCTTTTAATTTCTTGGCTGCAGTCTGCAATGATCTTGGAGCCCAGGAAAATAAAATCTCTCACTACCTCCATTTCTTCCCCATCTATTTGCCAGGAAGTGAGAGGACCGGATGCCATGATCTTAGTTTTCTTAATGTTGACTTTCAAGCCAACTTTTGCGCTCTCCCCCTTCACCCGCATCAAGAGGCTCTTCAGTTCCTCTTCACTTTCTGCCATGAGAGTGGTATCATCTGCATATCTGAGGTTGTTGATATTTCTCCCAGCAATCTTGATTCCAACTGGTGATTCATCTAGCCCTGCCTTTCTTATGATGTGCTCTGCATATAAGTTAAATAGGCAGGGTGACAGTATACAGCCTTGCCGAACTCGTTTCGCAATTTTGAACCAATCAGTGGTTCCGTGTCCGGTTCTCACTGTTGCTTCTTGACCTGCATATAGGTTTCTCAAGAGACAAATAAGATGGTCTGGTACTCCCATCTCTTTAAGAACTTGCCACAATTTGTTGTGATCCACACAATCAAAGGCTTTAGCGTAGTGAATGAAGCAGAAGTAGATGTTTTTCTGGAACTCCCTGGCTTTCTCCATGATCCAGCGTATGTTGGCAATTTGATCTCTAGTTCCTCTCCCTCTTCAAAATCCTGCCTGTACTTCTGCTAGTTCTCGGTCCACATACTGCTGGAGCCTAGCTTGTAGGATTTTGAGCATCACTTTGCTAGCATGTGAAATGAGTGCAATGGTGCGGTAGTTTGAACATTCTTTGGCATTGCCCTTCTTGGGGATCGGAATGTAAACTGACCTTTTCCAATCCTGTGGCCACTGTTGAGTTTTCCAAATTTGCTGGCATATTGAGTGTAGCACTTTAACTGCATCATCTTTCAGGATTTTGAATAGCTCAGCTGGAATGTTGTCACCTCCACTAGCTTTGTTGTTGCTCAGACTTCCTAAGGCCCATTTCACTTCACATTCCAGGGTGTCTGGCTCGAGGTCAGTGACCACCCCATCGTGGTTATCAGGGATGTTAAGCTCTTTCTTGTATAGTTCTTCTGTGTAATCTTGCCACCTCTTCTTAATCTCTTCTGCCTCTGTTAGGTCCCTGCCATTTTGGTCCTTTATCAGGCCCATCTTTGCATGAAATGTTCCCTTCATATCTCCAATTTTCTTGAAGAGATCTCTGGTCCTCCCTATTCTATTGTTTTCTTCTATTTCTTTGCACTGTTCATTTAGGAAGGCATTCTTATCTCTTCTAGCTGTTCTCTGGAATTCTGCATTCAATTGTTTGTATCTTTCTCTTTCTCCCTTGCCTTTCGCTTCCCTTCTTTCCTCAGCTATTTGTAAAGCTTCCTCAGACAGCCATTTTGCTTTCTTGCATTTCTTTTTCTTTGGGATGGTTTTAGTTGCTGCCTCTTGTACAATGTTGCAAACCTCCATCCATAGTTCTTCAGGCACTCTGTCTATCAGATCTAATTCCTTAAATCTATTTGTCACCTCTACTGTATATTGATCAGGGATATGATTTAGGTCATACCTGAGTGGCCTAGTGCTTTTCCCTACTTTCTTCAATTTAAGCCTAAATTTTGCCACCAGAAGCTCATGGTCGGAGCCACAGTCAGCTCCTGGTCTAGTTTTTACTGACTGTATAGAACTTCTCCATCTTTGGCTGCAGAGCACATAGTCAATTTGATTTCTGTGTTGACCGTCTGGTGAAGTCCATGTGTAGAGTCGTCTCTTGGGTTGTTGGAAAAGAGTGTTTGCTATGACCATTGTATTCTCTTGACAAAATTCCACCAGCTTGTGCCCTGCTTCATTTTGTACTCCAAGGCCAAACTTGCCTGTTATTCCAGTTATCTTTTGGCTTCCTACTTTAGCATTCCAATCCCCTATGATGATAAGGACATCATTTTTTGGAGTTAATTCTAGAAGGTGTTGTAGGCCTTCATAGAACTGGTCAACTTCAGCCTCTTCAGCACCAGTGGTTGGAGCATAGACTTGGACTATTGTGATGTTGAATGGTTTGCCTTGGATTCGAACTGAGATCATTCTGTCATTTTGGAGATTGTATCCCAGTACTGCTTTTCCTACTCTTTTATTGACTATGAAGGCTACTCCATTTCTTCTGAGGGATTCTTGCCCGCAGTAGTATACCTGATGGTCATCTGAACAAAATTCACCCATGCCTGTCCATTTTAGTTCACTGATTCCTAAGATGTCGATGTTCAGTCTTGTCATCTCTTGTTTGATCACATCCAGCTTGCCTTGATTCATGGATCTGACATTCCAGGTTCCTATGGAGTAAAGATCTTTGCAGCATCGGACTTTCCTTTCACCTCCAGATACATCGGCAACTGAGTGTCCTTTCAGCTTTGACCCAGTCGCTTCATTCTTTCTGGCGCTACTAGTACTAGCCCCCCGCTCTTCCCCAGTAGCATATTGGACACCTTCTGACCTGAGGGGCTCATCTTCCGGTGTCATATCATTTTGCCTTTTGGTACTGTCCATGGGGTTTTCATGGCAAAGATACTGGAGTGGGCTGCCATTTCCTTCTCCAGTGGATCACGTTTTGTCAGAGCTCTGTGCTATGACCTGTCCATCTTGGGTGACCCTGCACAGCATAGCTCATAGCTTCATTGAGCTACGCAAGCCCCTTCGCCATGACAAGGCAGTGATCCATGAAGGAGGGCACCCCACTAGTTACCTCCATCCAGTTTGAGATGGCGCCATTGATGAGCACTCTTTGTGTCTGATTTAGTAGCCAATTTTGGATCCATTGAATTCATATTTTGACTGTTTAAAATGCCCTTACCTAGCGCAACATCTCAGGCTAAGCCATCAGAAATTACCAGACAAGGTGTTGCATCCAAAGTTCATTGTACTTAGAGTAAACCCAGCAAACCAGTGGGATTGAAGTTCTTCTCTAAGAGACTAACCATGCTGAATGAGGAATACTAGGAGTTTATCCTTTAATTTTTTATTTTCAAAATGCATATGTTTTGTTTACAACATTTATATGCCACCATTCCATATTGCAGAATGCAGATTTTGGAGTGGAATACAGTAAAAGATGAAACAGGCAAAAGACTAAAATAATTTATGGGACTTTTTCCTGTCTAAACATGCATAGGATGGTACCTGGAAGGAATAATCCTATGGTCCCTCACCATTGTTGTGGAGGAGGGCATAGGATTTATCAGGGTCCCATCTCCACGTCCTGTGACCCCTAAGGCCAAAATCCCACCCCAGCTGCTGGCTGCCCCTCCAATGATGCAAGTGCACCTCAGATGGGACAAAGAGGGGCTTACAGGAAGGGAAGGAGGGGATGGATGTGCAGGCAGGGGCAGGGAGAGAAGGCATGGGATGCACAGAAGCCTCTGAGTGCCAAGGCTTAGCTGCATCTTTGTAAGAGCAGCCGTTTAGCTTGGATCCAGCCTGATGCCATAGCTACAGGTAGGAGCCTTGGGCTCACTTGATTCCAGGCTCCACCCTGCAAACTTCATACGTAAAAAAATCAAAAGAATCCCTGCATACAGAAAACTGAAGATGAGGGAGAAAGCTTCACACCTAACTTTCTCCTCGAAATAGTAGGTTTCCACATGCAGGATTTTGGGTGCATGTTTTTGCATTCAGTCATGGGACTCCTATTGCCCACCTAACACGCTCAAAGCTCAAAGACACCTCACCTGCTATGGCAAGAGGCAGATGCTCAGTATGATATGGGCAATGCTTCCCTCATCCCTCCATAACATGTGAGGGATTGCTAGCCTCTCCCCTGTCTTTTAGCCAAAAGAGTGACCAGTTGTCATTCCAAAACAGTATCCATAAAGAAAGGGTGTAGAGATTGTTATGTGTCTTTCTGGGAAACAAACCAACTTTCCAAATTCAGATGTTATGGATACTGTTGAATCATACACTGAGCCTTGTTCACTTTTTAAAACCATGTATCATGTCTCTTCTTTCTCAGTGTTTCTTCATCTGTAATGCTACCTTGCAAAATAAGCCCCTCCTCAATTTCCAAAGATGTTTGGCCCCAGTCTCCTCTCTGCTTCATGCATTTGATAACAGCCATGCAACTCAAGTCTTAGTAAATAAGGATTCTTTAAGGTTGCACTAGACATCTTGCTGCTTAGTGAAATTTTGGGATAAGAAGTCATAAATGTTGTCCACTGACATTTAATATTATTGCCTTAAAATCCATTCATGATTGGTTGATTTAAAAAAAAGATCCCTCATACATGAATTAGAAAAATGTCAAGCTGAATTTGAACTTTGAAATGTCGGTGTTTTCAATGTTTTATATCACTGCTTAGAAAGCATCTTCTCTATGAAACAAATAGAAGAAAAATGCAATCTTACATTTAGCAATTAAATCTAATTTCATCGTGTAACAGTTTATATTGTATTTCAGTGTTGTGTTTTCTTTTTTGAGCCACGCAGGCACAATCCAAGCCAAATGCTCATAACCCTCTGAACTTGAAGGACTTTGGTGTCCTGTGCAGAATGGGAGCAATGTGGACATAAAGGTCCTCTCCGCACTCCCATATCTACAGAATTGCATCGACAATTCCAGGCATCTAACTGCTGCACCCTGGAATGCAAGCCCCATCTTCAAGGTCTCATTTGCAACCTCAGAGCTGCAGCCAGCACAGTTCTTTCCACATCCCCTGCAAGGCCATGAGGAGGGTGCTCTGAATTCAGTGCAAGCTTCTGAGGGCCTGCACAGCTATGCATCAAGGCAGCATGCCAAGTCACCTTTGCTAAGCAGAAAAGGTGAGGGTTCGCAGCGAGATGGGTGACTACGTGTGGAAGCAGAGCAGGGGGTTGAACTTTTTGAGTCCCCTTTCAACTTAACGTTCTGTTCTGTTCTGTTCTGCTATGCTATGCTATGCTATGCTCTGTTCTGTGGACATCTAGATTCTGTCTAGGTGGCCACAGGTTTGTGTAATCAGAGAGCATTTGTACCATGGGGCAGGTATATACAATCAGACAATGCATTCTACCTGATGTCCCAAGATATTGCCACAAGATGGGGTGTGAGGTGGTGAGGACTATCAAAGCCCACTAGCTCACACATGCCGCTGAGCTTATCCCAAACTCATTCGCTCTCTTCTCCCTCCTGAGGCAGCAGTCGCAGACTCCTGGGCCTGATTCCAACATAACAGGATTAGCGAGACAAGCCTGCGAAAAGGCCTCTGCATTCAGCGTGTCTCAAGTTCAGATCACAGAGTGCTTTCAGTGACATCCCTGTGCATTTTTTCTCTCACGCAGCAGATTGTGTTAGTATTCAGGACACTATTTTTGCCTACACTTTCATTTCTCCTGATGGATTGCCTGCTGTATTGGAATAATTTGCAGAAGAAAAGGAAAAAAGAAAAGCGAAACACCAACTCTGCCTCTGACCATCCTGTTCCTCCCATCACATTGTCACTTTTAAGTGAGGTTGATGTTAGAGAGTCCCCTTAACCAATTTCTTATCTCTCTGCTTATTGATTTTTCATTAGAAAGCAAGCTAACAGAAAACAATCATAAGGGCAAAATGCAAAATAATGAATGGAAGAAACAACCGAATTCACAGATAAAGGAAAACACAAGGCTAACTACATTTTTATTCATGCAAACCAAATGTGTATTTCCCTCAAAGAATGTTCGGTTGTGAAGACTAATTGATAGACGAGTTCAGATCCTGTCTAGAAATTAATATTTGATTCCTCAACAGTGATAGCAATGTGGGCTTATGAAATGCAGTACTCCAGGAGCTGCTGATGCTTCTTAGCTTCATTCTTAAAAAATCAGGCAAATTTATACACATATGAGAACCAGGGATGTTTGAGCTTGCTGAACTTCTCCAAACATTACTTTGAAGCTTGGTTCGGATCATTCCTATTTTCATTTATAAAACATTTTTGTTTGCTATAATGCAGAAAGTTCACATTTCAGATAGGAACATTTCTCAAAATTTCACTTTTCCTACAATGGCTAAACTGTGAAAATGGGGGAGGGGATGGAATATGCACACTTCAGAGTGTATTTTTTTACCCACCGTATCCCCTGCATGTTTCAGCCACAACTGCAAGATGAGGAATATCAGAACATTTCTCCTCAAAATGTTCTCCATCTGAGTTCAGCATGACCAATCAGAGGATTGGCAAACTGAAATTAAATTCTTACGGATCCCTAATGCCAGGGTTTACCCAACAGCTATTAGCTTCAATTGGGTGATAGAAACCTTTGTGTACAGACAGTATGGTTCTGAATATCAGGTGCTGGGACAAACAAGAAACTTCATGCCCTGCTTGTAAACTTCCCAGTGGAACTTGGTTGGCTACACTCAGGAAATGGATGGATGGATGGATTGCCAGTCTGAACCAATTGCACCATGTTTTAAAACAGGTGCTAGGAATGTTGGCGAAATCTGCGAAGGAATCAAATGAGTTTGAGTTTTTAAAATAATCTGACCCATGAATTCTTCAGTAGAACAGCATTTCTCAAGAAATGTGAACTCCATGAACTTGTGCAGATTTTTAAAAATCCTCTGTTATTTAGCCATAGCAAAAGAAAAAAGAATTTAAAAAACAGCAACCCAAAAGTATGTTTCCTCATTGGTTACGATGTCAATAAGATTTTTTATCAGGAATGTGCATATTTGGAGGGAAGGGAAGATGTGCCTATTTTCATGAGAGTGCATTTGCACAAGTGTGAATGAGTGGAAATGCATACAAATGCATTTGTTCAAAATTCCATTTTATCAGAAGGGAAGACATCAGAAAAGTCTCCCAATAACCTACTAAACATATCTGGGCAGAATGGATGTTACATTGTCCAAATGTCCCTGTCAGGCACAGAACAAGCATTTGAAAAGAAGTGGCATGAGAACATGGGGTCATTTAGATGGAGGTAACCCCCTTCAGCTTTGGTCCAAGCTCAGACCAGAAATACCACTTGTTGTCCCCTTCACCTGCAGCCATCTTGTAGCTGGTCACTCTTTGAACTGTTTGGCTCTGCCAGCCTTCTTTCCCAGCTTGCAAAACTCACCAGGGTGAGGGGTGTTGTGAGTATTCCTTATGAGTACACCCAGCGCCCTTCCAAGTTTGTTAAATATTCAGAACAGATGCTCACAAAATGCTGGTGAGCATTTGCCCTTTCCTCCTCCTTCTCCTCCTCCTCTTTTAACAGTGCGCATAGCACCAAAAGGAGTTGATTGATGACAGTAGGAAACAGATTCCTGACCAACCCACAGGTTTTGAATGTAGGAAGAGCGAGTCAATTACCTAGTTCATTTTTATGGTTGCTGTCACAGTTGTTTCATTCCACAAGGGAGTGGGGAGGCAGTGAGGGAGCTTGCAGAATGGTTGTGGATGAATTGTAGAGCTAGGTAGACAGCCAGCCAGCCAGAGAGTAGGATGGAGGTCATGCTGGTACGACTTTGATGTAACAAGTTGTTACTGTAAGAAGGGGCATGAGAAGCTTCAGGGTGCAAAGTTTTCTCCATCATACATGAGTAGCATGCATGAGAATTGTGCTTTTGCTTGTAAAATAGCTGCCTGTTCAGAGCGCCAAGGAAGAGTACAGGCACATGTCCACTGAAATACTCACAAACTCCTCTTTAGTCTGTGAAGGAAGTTGTGCAAATGTGGGAGGATCTGCACAATCCTTCCCTTCGGCTGTAGCTCACTTTGCAAGCATTTCCCATTTCTGCAGAGTGAGCAGTGATCACAAATGCAAACAGGAATCGGGCATGAGATGAGCAGTGAGGTGAAGCTCAGCGCATCCTAGTGAACCCCAGCCTTGTTGGTTCGCTCATCCCTGCACATGTGTGAAAGAGGTTGACCAAATATTTATGTTTTGTCTGAATGCAGTCAATTTTCTCAACCTGAGCCCCAAATCAGGATCAAACTGTAGTTTGGGACACTGATCGAGGTTTGTGAGGTTGTAGGTATTGTACTGATGTTGTGAGGTTGAGGAGTGAAAGTCTGACTGGTCTTACTTACCTGAAGAAGATTCTAGAAATGTGTGGGACTGGACTCCAGGGATGAACAGAAGGTCCAAGCTTCAGAGGCAGCTATGGAAAGCCTTGGAATCATGAAAGACAGGAGAGGGCAGAGAACAGCAGAACCAGGAAGTCCAAGGAGTGGAGATTGATGAGGACTAAGGCAAGCTTTATTTGCTGGGATTAGTGGGGTTTATGGTAATACAGATTTATTGAATTAGCTTTCCCTACACCACAAATGACAGGTTCATGAAAAAAAGTGTGACTTGCACAGTTAAGGAGGCGAAGAAATTCTCCCTCCACCAAAATTATTTTGGATCTGAAAAGTAAAACAGAAAAACTTTCGTCACTGTCTGTCACAGGCTGAAAGGCGATGTACAATGGCCTTTAGACAAGTCCCGATGCATCACAATAGGGGGTTGTGTATGCAGCTCTGCTGCAGCTTTGCAAATGTGTTCTTTTTATTCTATTTGAAATCCTTCTATTCAGCTATTTATAGGGGGAGTCAAGCCCCCACCTGTTCTCTCTTCTCAACCAAAGAGCCAATCTGTGGAACTTAACCTCTTGAAAAGAGGACTTCATACAGCCCTAACTGTTCTGCATGCAGTTTGTTAGACTGAAGAAATTAAGACTTCCCACTGGCTCTGAAACCTTGATTGTACTTACCTTTGCAACCAAGGTACAAAAAGGACCCACTTATGAATAGTAAAATTCATATGTAGCCCTGTCAACTGTGCCACTTACACAGCAGAGTTTCCCTGTTATCAGCATGAAAAGGGGACCCAATTTTTTCTTGATGGATTAGTTGGAAGTTGGGGGGGGGGGAATCTGAATGCATATGCATAATTCAGATTTTTGAAGCTGCAGGCCTGTTGGTTCTTCTGAGACTCTGCAGCCCATGGCGTGAAACAGGGGTACCGACACTTGATCAGTGAATGTCTCCATGCCGCTTGGACCTATATAAGGACTGCCCGACTGATAGCAAGAGGAAAAGGAAAGGACCTGCATCAAAAGCCACCCCCACACGGCTTGGGAGAAAGGGGTGGCAAAGGTCAGGAAGGAAAACACAACGAGAGCAAAGGATACAACTCTGCTGGACTGCTGGAGTGGCATTACCCAAAAAGACCAGTTGCACAATGAGGAAGGTTCTTGGTTCTTGTCTGGCTGAGGACTAACACTGGGGCTCTGTCCCTCAAGAGGAAAGGACAAGTTCTGACATCAACATTGTTCTGTGTACTAGTTCAGCTTGGCTTTGTACTGGGTTTACTGAGAATGTGTGGACTGGTTCTTGGTGTTACCTCACCTAAGAAGCAGCAAGTGGTAAAAGTGTCCAGAATTCTTTATGTGAAGAGGAACAGCTGGCCACAGGGAACATAAGGGCAGCCATGGCACTTTTGCTGAAAAGGAAATTTAGATAAACCCAGCTGGACAGGCGGGGATGAGGAAAGCAGCACCTGCTGAAACGTCTGAACAGAGCCAGAGAAGTGCCAGCCAGGTTTGCGTCTTGTCATTCTTGCAGCAAGAGAATTTGATTATCGCCGGTTAACATCAAGCCATTTATGTAATGACACTTTACAGAGTAACAGAAGCAAAACTCAGCCCTTTGCCTCTTGGAAGTTTACAACTGAAATTAGGTGAAGATGTAGAGAGCATAGAGTTGGGATGGGCTGAGAATATCTAGATTTTTTGTCTCGCTAAAGTGTTTATACAGTGCTCACTAGGAGCCCAATGAGGTAAAAATGTTCCCTCCACAAAACAGACTGAAAATATACATTTTCCAGTGTGATGGTTGCTTTTATCCTTATTTTAAAAACCAATTTTGTTCTTCTTTTGTAGCCGACAGAAAGGGGGTAATTATCTGTAATGGCAAATGTCCTGTTATTGGTTGTTTTTAGTGAGGGTTTGGTTTTTTCCACTCAGATAGAGGAAGGAAAAAGGTAATGCACAGTGCATGTGTATTTGATGTCTGCATTATATTTTGAAGCTTGTGTTTCATGACAAACGTCTGGAGGATTCAATTCTGTTTTTACAAAATGCACCCAGAAATTATAACATGCAGCATTTCTATCACTGTGTGGAACAATCATGCTCAAAAGTCAGTAAACACACTGAAAAGCCAAGATAAGGAGTTGAAACTTCTGGAAGAAGCAAGGATTATACATGCTTGGAGCACAATAAATCAAGCATATACAAATTGGTCAGTATAAAAACAAACCTTTTAAAAAGTAGATTGAATTTAACTATGTTGCGCAATATACAATGGAGAGATCAATAGGATTTCTGCACATCAGTCTAAAACAGATAAATTGCATATGTTTTCAAGGTGCGATAACCAACTCTTCTATAACTCATGCAAAGCATGTTGGATCTTGAATGTTCAAACATCTCCCATAAGCAGTACCAACCAAAGCTTGCCATAAATGCTGAAGTGAGTGAACATGATGTTCCCAAATATTTTTTTTCAATCCATAGTCTTCCCAATATAATTAAAAGGACTGTACACACAAATTGGCTACTCAGGGGAGGCTATTATATGCATCCACTGAAGACTGATAACCCTGCGCTCAAGAGACTGGGCATCTTCAACCTTGCACTGAGGATGAAGGCTAGTAAGAAAAGTCTAAGTGGGCTAGTAGCAAGAAAGACTCTGAAGTTTAAGCTTTTCCAGGCAATCAAATTCAAGGCAAGGGTGTAGTGGATGGGCCCCCAGGGGGTCAGAGCACCCCCACTTATTTTGGAGGGGACTTCAGGGGGGTTGCTAGATTCCTGAAGTGGCACTCACTGTCCGTCCCCCACCTCCTCTCGAGAGACTAAATTTTGCTGGCTTGTAATGCAGCTGCCACTGTGTCGGAGTCCTGAATTTAACAGGTAAGGAACAGGGGTGTTTTCTCAAGAGCCCCCAAGTGTTCCTGGGGACTCCCTTTCTGGAGAGGCCTTCCAGCCATGCCCACGTGTGCATCACTCAACAGGAACTAAGTGCCCAAGCTCATTCTTATGGTATAATCCTAGGTCGCATAGTCTTGGCAATAGGTGTGGCTTGGGGGGGTGACTTTGATGAGGGTGTGGCTTTCAGGTGTGGCTCTGACTAACCTGAAGGGACCCCCCCCACTTCGAATTTGGCACTCCACCACTGCTACAAGGGGAACATTTCAGAACGTGTTGGAGCTTTTGGGAACAGGCTCTGAGCCGTGCCATGTGAATGCCTCAAAGGTGGGAGAGAGCCTTTCTGCCCAGCAGAATTTAGGCCACCTGTCAAGAAGAGCTGTGCAGACTCTTCTCTGGCATTTGAGCACTGGGAGCGCTTCTCCTTTCAAGATAGTTAGCTGGCTTTTGGGTTGGGATGATTCCTAATGGACTTCCTCTCATGCTTGGTACTTAAGTGTTTTGTGCTGATTGAAAGCAGGGGGCAAAGTTTCCGTAGTCATTTACAAGCAGTAACTCCTTTATTTTCAAACACTGTAATACTTAGGATTGCCAAGGAAAACAACTTTGGAGGGGTTTTGATTTTGATTTTATTTGATTTTGATTGCAATAATATCATATTCGTAGAATGAGATACCACAGCTTATTTTTAATATACATGAAATCATATAGATGCCAGGAAGTGCTTCCTGACAGGCAGGACCCCAGGGGTGTGGAATGGGCTTCGATGGGAGGTAGTTGAGGCCCCATTGGTGAGGGTGTTCAAGGATAGGCTGGACATGCACATGATGGGCATGTCATGAACGGAGCCGGCTGGAGCCAGGGGTCAGACTAGATAGCCTGGGAGACCCCTTCTGGCTCGCTTTGTTTCTGTTTTTCCAAAGTGAGCTAGTCTTTGAAAGTGAGCCAAGCCGAGAGTAAGTCAGTGAATGTTTGCAGAAGAATGGTTGCACAAAGGCTGCTGCAGCTCTCATGGAAGGGGGATGCTGCTTGAATCGTGATTGCGCTGGGGTCCATTCCAGGGGAGCCCACTTGGACAACCTTCTTCCACAGAGCCACAGCACTGCATGGAAGAGGGACGCTGCTTGGACAGAGATCACACAGGGCCCTGTTCCAGGTGAGCACTACGTGAGCAAGGAGGTGTATGAATCCTGGAGACAGCCCTGCATGTGCTGGCTACGCTTGCCAGGAATTCAGGCTCCAGGCTGTGACAAAGCGGACTAGTGTCCCATGAACTGACCCCAGGGAAATTGGAGGATTCCCACCCACAGAAGAGATTCCTAATTGGCCTTGGTTTTGTTTTTCAGCTTGTATCAGAGTCCCGTCCTACTGTATTCATATTTAAATCCTTTAATCCTAGGGCTCAATTAATTTTAATCTCTACAGTGTATCTTGGGTACTGCATTATAAATCTGATGACAGAGTGAACTGTTTATTCCCAGAAGAATATGTCATGCTGCAGCTCAAAGATCATTTTCTTTTCTGCTCGTATTGATGGTGCACCTTTAGTAAGATGGAGAGAGAAGCTCCACAGCCTTGGAGAGCAAATGTGAAAGGAAACAAAAAGCAAAGTGCACAGACATTAATCATCTGAACAGTGAAATCACCATAAATGAAACAATAATGCCTAGGCTTTTTAGAACTATTTCAGTGTTAAAAAGAAAATTAACATTTCTGCTGAAAATGAGTTTTATTTGTTTGTTTTATTCCAACATTATGCAATGGGCTCCTGCAAAGATTTCTTCCCCAAACTGAGTGCATCTTTCTGCAGTGCCGTCCTGCCACCCCGCAAGCCGCCCATCTGTTGCATTCCTCACATATGAAATCTTGCGCTTGTTGTAAAACCCTTTTGCTTGTGCTGTAGCTTGAAGTGGAACAAGATATTCTATTACTCTGCTTACAGAACAGAACTTCTTTAAAGAAGTTCTATTACTTTTAAAAAAAAAATCAGCAATATTGAAAATGGTTTAAATGCATCCAGCTAAAATTCTCCGTGTCTAAGATGCAGAGATACCATCTGGAATCTAAAGAGGTTTTTGATCTGCACCCAGAGGCTGGAGCATGGCCATTGGGACTTCGTGCTTTGAACAGCAGATTCCCTTGCCATTATCATAAACTGCCTTTGAAATTTCCTTTGAGTACAAAGTGGCCCATCATGAGGCAAGTGGAGCTAGTGATTAAGAAAATTGGGCAATTCATAGATTCTATGGCAAAGAAACTTCAAGAAACTGCCATCTCTCCTCTGTTGCTGTATCCAAAGTATGCCATTGGCAACCTACCAGGAAGGTTCCCCCCACTGTTTTCACTGCCATTTGCCTTTCTGGGCTGCTCATTATACTATTTTCAGGCTAAAGTTGGGTGTGTTTGTCATTTGTTCTCATATTGCCACACTGCTTGGCTTTCTCACATTTATTGACTGGAATGTTATCCCATCTTAGGAAATTAAGATGATGCTGATTTTCAAAAAGCCAGGGATGATATATGTTTACTTTTGACCATCTGCTAAGTTACAAGCATTTTATCACCAAGCTTCAAACTGTGATATGCCAAAAGTTGATGCTGTATTTGGAAGGTACTGGTATGGTGCCTATCGGGTTAGTTAACAGAGAATCTCAGCTGGACCTTTATTCATATGAATCCATTCAAAGTGTGTCAAGTAATCACCCTGGAGAAGTGATTAGAAATGCATGGACATTGCTCTGATTCCCAAGTTCCTTGCTGAATTAAAGAAGGGGTAGAAAGAAAGCAGGCATTGGATGTATGCAATAGGAGAGTGCATGCATGTAAATTCAATGTGTGCATTGTACGCAAGTGTTCACACCAGTCTCAGTAAGCTTCTAACCTCCATGTGACATCACTCGTGTATTGGTTTATGGAAGCATATTGTTTCTGCTGGGAGAAGACATGACTCCTTTGTTCCCTCCCAGAGCTTGCATGGGTCACCACGGCCTTTGAAAACAGTCTTTTCACATGCTGCTGTGTGTTCATCCTCACTGGGGATACAGACCTTTTCAAGAAATAAATCATACAATGCTTAAAGAGGCTTACAGCGCTTATGAGGCAAGGCAATTCAGAACAAACGGACAGTGTTCAGAGTGAAATCTCAGAGCTGGACAGAGTGAAACATAGAACATAGAAACAGAGCAAGTCAGAAGGGGCCTCCCGGGCCATCTAGTCTGCCCCCCCCCGGCTCTAGCCGGCTGCGTTCATGATGTGCCCACCATGTGCATGTCCAGCCTATCCTTGAACACCTTCACCAATGGAGCCTCAACCACCTCCCATCGAAGCCTATTCCATATCCTCGGGGTCCTGACTGTCAGGAAGTACTTCCTGGCATCTATATGATTTCATGTATATTAAAAATAAGCTGTGGTATCTCATTCTACGAATATGATATTATAGCAATCAAAATCAAATAAAATCAAAATCAAAACCCCTCCAAAGTT
The DNA here is from genome assembly GCA_023646645.1 of Varanus salvator macromaculatus. Taxonomy (NCBI): domain Eukaryota; kingdom Metazoa; phylum Chordata; class Lepidosauria; order Squamata; family Varanidae; genus Varanus; species Varanus salvator. The sequence goes on along the minus strand of JAIXND010000773.1, from coordinate 22,623,564 downwards.
GTTTTCCTTGGCAATCCTAAGCATTACAGTGTTTGAAAACAAAGGAGTTACTGCTTGTAAATGAGGACGGAAACTTTGCCCCCTGCTTTCAATCAGCACAAAACACTTAAGTACTTCTGGGCATTGGAATAGGATTCTCCTGTTGGCCAGTACTCAACATTATACATAAATTGTCCTTTATGCTTGGTGCCATCTAAAAAATACTTAGTATTTTTAGATGACACAATACTTCAGTTTCAGGATCGCGCAACACTCCATCTTAAATATTTCCACCAACTTAACTTGCAGATTCTCAAATGTTAGGTGCTAAATTAGAGTTAATTGGGTTTCAGTTTGGAACAATGGTATCTTTGTAGGCATTTGTCAGGCAGCAGGAGGACTCTGTGAAGATGCTAGACTGCGCATCACAAATCCTAATGCAAGCAGACCTGACCAGGAGAGGTTTTGCCATGCCTTCCCAGCCACAATCACATATAACTAATGTGTGTCCACATATAACAAGCACCACAAGTCAAATAGGGAATAGCTGCTTCTAAGTTGCAGAAATTAGCTCAGAAACAGTAACTATAAAAGCACATACACTTTACTCTTGCAGCCTTTTGTTCTTCACACACACACACACACACACACTGAGGGGGAGAGAGGGAGAGAAAGAGAGATTTCAGTGGCTGAACAATGCGCAGATAAGCCAGACAATGTCAGCATGTGCCACTGATGTTCTAATTAGCATTTATTAAAGAATATGAGTATAGCTAGAAACGCTACACAATAGGCCACAAGAAATATGCATGTTTACATGTCCCAAAATGGTCCTCTTGATTAAGAGCAGATAGCATCTACAAGATACTAAAGCCAAGAAGGTTTTCAAGTCTCAAGCAACTGACTTTCTCACTTATAAATAGCATAGCTATATAGTATTGCAATTTACAGTGGCCCCAGAAAAGAGCTTGATTTTAGAGCACTGCCCCCTTTTCTCAGGTATTACCTGCCTATGGCACATACAGGTAAAGTCAGTTCTCTGCCCCTCCGTTGTTTCTGACCAGAGCAGGGGGGATTGTGTGTCAAATGTTTCCAAATCTCTGTACATATGGAAAACATCCAGAAAAACTTCCATGACCCTAACCCCCGCCCCCCATTGGTTTTCACTGGACATTTTGTGGGAGTGAAAGCCTTCCGCCTGGATCAGTCTATGCCTAATTCCTCCGCATGGAATGGGAAATGACATGCACTGGGACGTCAGAAGTGCTCACTGCCTTCTTCTTGGTGAAGTCATGAGTCTTCTCTGGATTAAGGGAGCTGCTATTTGAAATGTCCTTGGAACTTGAATGCAAAGCTAAGTCCATTACCTGATTAAAAAAAGAAACTAAGATCAGCCTGTTGATTTTAGGAAGGGACTGACCTGGAAGAATGATTGAGGCAGGTTTGTTGAACTCCAATGACAATGTAGTTGTGAGACAAACCCTGTTGAATCAAGGCATATTTACATCATGCCCTCTAAAATTCCTCCTAAACCTGATGATTCATTTTTCACATAACTTAAAACTTAGCATTGAACAGGTTGAAATGCGAAAACAATACAATGACAACAGCGCACAACTATTTGTGTGCGGCTCAAGAGATGTGCGTCTTTTAGAAATGAACATTTCAAATCTAAGTAGGAAAGATGAGATCATTCCTTGTGTTACTAGATGGAATTTAAATTTACAAGATTTGAATAGAAACCAATTCAGTTCAAGATTATATGGACAAGGACACCTTCAATGTCATGTGCTCTATATTGTTAGAAGTGACATTTCAAAGAATTGTGTTTTATTTTATTTTTCTCTCTACAATTGATTAAACCCAAGGATATTTCTGCCTATTTTTGGAGAAGTTGTAGGAATTCTGAAATTTCGATTTACTTTTCTTTTTTCATGCATTTATTTAAAATATGTCATGTCTCTATTTACAGCTGCAAGCAGCTTCTTAAAAACCCTTAAATATTACTTAAAACCAAAAAAGAAAGAAAGAAAAATGACAAGGTGGGGTTGCCACCTAAGCCACAGGTAGGCAAAATCCGCTAGGTTAGAAATTATGCACCTAGTTGATTTTCTAAGGACAGGTAAGGTAGTGCAAGTCTGAATGTCAGGAGAAAAGATGGTCCCGAAGTAACCTCTGGGTAATCATTCCAAAGACCTGGGTACTGGATGCTTCCTCTTTTCACACTGATGGACCTTCAAGGAAAGCCTGATTTAGAGTGTGTGTGTGTGTGTGTGTGTGTGCTACAAACATACATGAAAAAAGATACTCTTTTCTGATGCTGGTGTTAGGAATTGTGTATGTTACAATTCCAAGTACTACCAAGGGATTTGTCTGGTGTTTAGTATTCATAGCTAAGAAGTTAGCTATGTTAACATTTGGTGCCATCTCAAGACAGCACTGGGTGAGATTCCCATGATTAGAGTAGATGCAGTGAAATGAATGGGCTAACTTGTTCTTTAAATGGAATGAGGAATTTGATCATTTTAAAATGATGAACTGAGCATTGTGCAGGATATTGCAAGTCTGAGGGGCACCCAGTTCCCTGTGGGTTAGGGCAGGGGTGAGTGCGTAGAGGTAGAGGGCTAAAAATAAAATGCATCTTTGAAGGATGCCATCCAGCTGAGTTCTGTGCCCACGTAACCTTGAGTTATGGTGGGCCATACTCTTCGAGTGGACAGAGAGAGAGAGAGAGAGAGAGAGAGAGACTGAGAGAGAGAGAGAGAGAGAGAGTTAGGATGCAATCAGGGGGAGGGGATGACTTGCAAGCCTCAGACTCCAGGGGATTATGGGATGTGAGTGGCACAGAAGTGATCACTGCCTCCTTGCCAACCCTAGAATGCCCTCTTTACCCCTTCTTTCTGAGATCACTCTTAGGACCTCAGAGATCCTGAGGTGTGTGCGGTGGGGGAATCTAAGTGCTGATTCCCAGCTCTGAAGTCTGAGCTGTTTTCCATCCTCAGAGCTTGAGATCCAAATGATCTAATGGTCCACTAAAAGCTTCCTAGGAGTAATCAGATTACTCTTTGAAAGGCTATGAAGTTTCTCCCTCCCTCTCTCCCTTTCACATTCTTAAAAAAAGCATTTAAGGCCCTAAATAAAAAGAATTTGAATGGGGGAGGTGGGTGTTCATTTGCAGAATGGTCAGACAAAACAAGCCTCAAGAAATGTCCACTTAGCCCCCTCCCTGGCAAACAAGGTGCATTTAAAATGTCAAGTAACACTGATATTAGAAACAGAAACAGAGCGAGTCAGAAGGGGTCTCCTGGGCCATCTAGTCTGACCCCAGGGCCTCCCGGGCCATCTAGTCTGACCTCCGGCATATTAAGAGCTGTTTTGGTTAGCAAAAATTAAGAGCTGTTATGTGATGGTTAGCATGTTGGACTGGGGACCCAGGAGACCTGGGTTCTAGTCCCCACTCAGCCATGAAACTCATGGGGTGACGTTGAGCCAGGCACTTCCTCTCAGCCTAAGCTACCTCACAGGGCTGTTGTTGTTCTGAGGATACAATGAAGCTATGTAAGCCACCCTGGGTTCCTCACAAGAGGAAAAGGCACGCTATAAATGTAATGAAACAGTATTGATATTAAAATGCCAATTCTAAGCCAAATTGCAGCCCTACCAGAAAGAACATTCTATCAGTTTTCCTAGCCATTGTCTCTTGTAAATGTCTGTATTCCCAGGGAAAATTTCATATGAATTACAAACAAAGATGAGAAACAGGTGTGACAAGTGGGGTGCCACAGGGGGGAACAGTGTTTTCAACATCTTTATTAATGACCTAGATGAGGAAGTCCAGGGAACAATGTTTAAATTTGCAGATGGCACAAAACTGGGTGGAATGGCTTTCTCTGCTGCAGCGCCCCAACTGTGGCATGCGCTCCCTAGAGAGGTTCTCCTGGTGCCGTCATTAAATGCTATTCAGCACCAGGTCAAGACCTTTTTATTTAACCAATATTTTAAAGTTAATTAATTTTAATGGTTTGTTTATTTATTTAGTTCATTTTAACCATATTATTTTATACTCAGTTGTGGTATAGCAAATTTATTTATTTTAGGATTGGTGGGGTTTTAATGTTTCTAAACCACCCAGAGAGCCCTCTGGGCTATTGGGGTGGTATATAAATGCAAGCAAGCAAGCTGGCAATAAATGAATAAATAGGTAACACTCTGCAAGACAAAAAGAGGTTCCAGAGTGACCTATGCAAGCTAGAACACTGGGCAGAAAACAATGAAATTCAGCAGGGACAAATGCCTTGCTCTCCACCAAAGGGGGGAAAAACCAAACACATTGATACAGTACTTGGCTCTACAGCACTAAAAGACATTGGAGCTGTTGTGGACAACAAGCTAAATATGAACCAACAGTATGATGCAGCAGTAAAAAGGGAAAACACTATTTTGGGGTGCATAAACAGAAGCATCACTTCCAGAACAAAAGAGGTGCTAGTTCCCCTTCACCTGGCACTTGTGAGATCTCACCTGGAATATTGGGCTCAGTTCAGGACACCCAGGTTTTTAACGGATGCAGAAAAATTAGAAAGGGTTCAGAGGAAGGCAACAAAGATGACCCAGGATCTGGAAACTAAGCCCTATGATGAGAGGTTGTGAGAGCTGGGCATGTTCAGCCTTGAGAAGAGAAGACTGAGAGGAGACATGATAGCACTCTACAAGTACCACAAACATTGTTACAAAGAGGAAAGAAAAGACTCATCTTGCTCACTCCTGAGTGTGGGACACAGAACAACAGACTTAAACTACAGCACACCAGATTCAGGATGGAGACCAGGAAAAACTCCCTAACTGACAGAGCAATACAGCAGTGAACCAGTTGGCAAGAGAGGCTGTGGACTGTCCCACACTTCAGGGATTCAAGGTGAAACTGGACAGCCATCTGAGTGGGATGGTGTGATTTGGAGTCCTGCAATAGCAGGGGGTTGGAGCTGATGGCTTCCTTGGCCCCTTCCAACCCTACTCTTCCATGAATCTATGAAACAGAGAAGCATACTTTAACGTTTGGAACAGTTAGCTTGTGTGACTTTAGTCTATATACAGTTGGTTGCCCTTTTAAGGCAAATACATCCTAATACTTAAGCACATTAAAAGCATGAATCTTCTTTATTACTTTTGCTATTCTTGGCCTTCATTCCCAGAGCTCCCAACTTATTAGCCCTGCTACTGTAATGTCAGCATGGAAAGGCAAATATGGATTGCACCACCAGCATCTTGTATCAGGACACAAGGCGCTTAGGAAACAATGAACTGTGTGTACACTTCCATCTGGGGAAGATAGTAGAATTGGAGACTGGTGGTATTTACAAAGCTAACTATAGACAGATGGCAAATAATAAGGCTCTGTCAGGAGAGATCAACAAAGAGAATGTGTGCTTTTTGTTGTGGCAAGCAATCGTTTGAGCTTTTGGGGGAAGGAAGGAAGGAAGGAAGGAAGGAAGGAAGGAAGGAAGGAAGGAAAGGCAGGACATGGATACAATAACATAGGAAATATGGACATTTATAACTGAGTAAAATACCCATCTCGATATAAACATTGCTGATTTATGCACATACTTCTTAAGAAATGTGTGTCTTGTTCACAGCACCAGCTCTTTGGGATTGTAAAGTACTTTCCCCATGGGGAAGACGGTACATTCTCTTAAACTCATGACTGCTGCCAACCCATGCCCTCTCCTCACATCTCTGGGGAATGTTTTGTTAAAACAGACAAGCAAGATCAACATATGCCATGTTGCACTGGGCCTGCTCCATTTCTGCTTGTAGGAGCTGAAGAAAATACTGCCCATGGCAGGCGATATTCAAGACTGCCATCATACTGCTGCTGGATGTGCTCTGCCAGGGGAAGGGATGCTAGCACATGGAGAGCCACCCAGAGCACCCCAAACCGCTTGCTTCTGGAATGGGGCTGGTCGGTGGAGCTCTCTTCTGCTAGCTTCAGAGGCCTGTGCCATTCCAGAAATCAGTGTTTCAGCTCATTTCTGGTTGCTCACTTCTGGTTGCTCCCCTTGGGCCCTGCTGGCACACAGCAAACACCAGGTGCTGCTCAATGAAATGAGGTTGCCCATCTGCTTTATCTGAGCAGTACAACCACTACTGCCCTTCAGAGGTCTCTCTGCTCCCATCACCACCCATGAGAGGCCCCATCACCACCCCCATCACCATCCATTCTCTTCTGTGATGTGATGCTACTACTGTAGAGGGTAGAGGCCGGCATCTCAGCCTTGACTATTCTGTCTCAGGTGACCCTGCCAGGAGACCAGCCTAGTGAGACTACTCTGGTCTCCTGAGAACATTGTTCTCAGCTTCCTTGACACTCACAAACCCCATCTCCATGTTAAGGTGTGCATCCAAAAGGAGTACAATCTATATTTACACTGTGCCATCATTGTTCATTTTCCATTATTCTTCTCCACAGGAGATCAGGATTTTCCGTTAAAGGTATAAAAATTAAGGCGAAGGGGATTTCTTGGACAAATCTTATAGTTTCATAGATTCTTAGAAATGTAGAGATGGAAAGAGCCAAGAAAGCCAACCCCCTGATATTACAGGATGCCAAGTCACATCATCCCACTCAAATGGTAGTCCAGTTTTGCCTTGAGTGTGGGAGACCCCATGACCTCTCTTGGCAACTGGTTCCACTGTCAAATTGCTCAGTCAGTTAGGACATTTTTCTTGCTAGCTCAAATCTGCTGTTGAAATATTGATTTTCCTAACTTTTTGGCAGTAGGGTTGACAGGGGGTTGTATTTTAATTTTAGTTTCAATTTTAATGGTCTTTTCCCCCATAGAAATACCATGATTGTATCTGAATGTATTTCTTTATAACAACTAATTACCTGTGACTATTAGGTAGTGGGGTGTTAATTTGTGGTAGCTAGTATTTTGCTCAGTTTGTTGGCTCCATTTGACTTACAAGAACTATGTGTATACATTGCACGAGGGTGAGCACACACGCACACGCACACTTTAGCTTTCATTGTTCCATATGGTTGTAGAGCACAGCTGATACCCCTTATGCTTAGGAATTGTGAGGAATCCAACAGAGCATGGAAATCTGATGGATTTTCACAGTTTTCTGTGAGCTGTCTTGATTTAACACCTGTTCAGCCAGCATGTGGAAGTTTGTTTTGCATTAAAAAAACCCAGAAAGGTGGGAGTATTTGCCCAAAATTTAGGCATCTGCACTACAGTTTGCATTACCCTGTGCAAATTTGTGCAAAATGCAAAGAAGTTCTAATTTTGCACAAATCTGAAAGTAACTGTCAGAAAATTCAAGGTGGCTAAGGCAAAACTTGTGCATATGTGACTGAGAGGCAGATGTTTACATATTTCCAACATTAAATGCTACTACAACAAGATCAAGAACAACCACAGCTTAAATTTCACTTGGTAGTCCCTATTTGTGCAATTTGTGCAAATTTTCACATTCAGCACAAATTTATGTAATCCACACACTTTGCTTTATCAATATGCTGTTCTTAGCACCAAATTCTCACATTACCTTGAACAATTTGATGGAACTGGGAATAACACAGCCAACACAACCTTTTCCCCCTGTCAGGCTGGAAATGTTCGGAAAGAAAATTGGGCTCAAATGGAGTCAGTTTTCCACTGCTGCACATCTCCAGCCATGACATTCATCCTTCTCTTTGCTAATGCATCATGGCTTGACTGTGACTGACTGCCAATGTCTAGAAATAGTTTCAATGGGAGACACATTCAATCCTCAAGTGACTTGGAACTAGGAGCAAGAGCCAGTGGGGTTGAGGCATCTAGCTATTCAAAACTGTTTTCTAGGCTGCCTTTAAAGGTACAACCCTCTGAAGGCAGCATAAATGTAAAAAACACAAAAAGTGGAACAATAAAACAATCCGTAAAACATATTCTACCTAGTCCATAAAAACTGAGATTGCCAGTTAAAATCAATAAAAATAAAAGTTACCAATAAAAATGGTCCAGACAACAGGAAAAGAGCCAGGTCTTCAGAGCCTTCCCAAATATGTGCAGAGAAGGTCTTACTGGACCTCAGGCAGCAGTTAATCCCAGAGGCACAGCAGTGGCAAAAGCATGCAGCCGTTTTGATGAGGGTGGACAAACGGGGAAGGGAGACGTAAGTGTAGGAAAAGGGCAAGAGAGGAAAGATGACAGGGGTGGCGCTTTCTCCTGACCAGCATGCCCCTTCCTTTGTGTGCAACTAACTTCAGCTTCTTCACCTTCACCCAGCCCATTATCACACCCAGGTGGTGTGCAAGGATGTTGGGTGGCAAAGATGAATAGAGCTGAGTACAGTCAGCCTATTGGCAGCACCTTCCTCCACAGCTCCAACTTACCTCTCCTGGAGGGTTCTTGGCAGCATTAAGGGACCTGAGGGACATGATAAAAGCCTGTGTCACACCACGGGCCAAGCCTTTAGCACCATCTTCTGGACATGGCCTGAGAGAAACAACCAGGGTCACCACAAAATAGTGTACCCAAAGCCCAGCTTCAACTGACAGTACAGAAGGGACCCATGGGACAATAGTGCTGAAAGCCACTGAGAATTCCAGGAGATCTCGTAAGGTTTTGCTCCTCACATCCATTTTCTCCACTGAGGGGGCCAAAGCAGTCTCAGTCCCTTCTTCATGCAGAAAGAGCAATGGAAAGGTGTCCGGATAATCATGACGGAATACACATATTTACACTCAGATTGATCTAGATTATTTGTCTGGATCTCTTTAAAATCAAATGCATTTAAACGTTATGTCAAAGTATCAAAGATGATTGATTACCAGGGCTGTGCCACTGAAATCTACCCATGCTTACCTTGCCCAGTTAACTGAAATATAAAATATGTATCCATTTGTCAATGCTGAGATGAGAGTACGGTATGCAGTATAATTATGCCTTTTATTGTAGTGAGTACAGGAGGGTACTAAAGGTACTCTGGTGTACTCTTCCAAACGTTGTCTCAGATTCATCATTAGCATAAAAGCTAAATACATAGCTGACTCTCAGCAGTGATAAGAATTCTAATTAAAGTTCATAAGCCACTTGGAGGCCTTCAAAGGAAAGGTTTATGAAGGAATACTTTCTCATTATAATTGCCTGCTACAATTACTTGACAAAGCAAAACTGCATATATTGACCTAACACTGAACCCTAGTACAGGCAAGCAAACCATGCTCCATTACAAGGGTAGCCCATGGGGCTTCACCTGTTGTTGCTTTTGCTGTGTGAGGCTGTCAACGGGCCACAAGGCCTGGCTGGCGGCTTGAGTCTGGCTTGGTGGGTCACAAGCTTTGCACGGCGGCGCTTGGCACACTTGCCCGGAGGAGAATGTCCACCTGCCTGCCAGATTCATGAAATGACAGCAGCAGGTCCAGAATAATGAGATAGTGCTTTCCTCTGCTCCAGAACTCAGTGAAGAAGCAAGGAAAAATCATGGACTGAGGCAGGAAATGACATTTCCAAGTATGCTCTGGAGTGGCATTTCCAGTTAGGGTTTTTTCTATTTCTCCCACACCCTCCCCACTCTGCCAGTCACCACCTCTGCTTTCTCCAGGGCTTTGCTTTTTCTTAAGGGGATGAAAGTGTCAGCAAGGAACAATGGAGGCACATCATCCATGTGTTGTGGTTTCCTCCCACGCTTTCTCAGAAGAACGCAGGAGATCATCAAGGCATGTTCCTTTGGTCTTCTGGAGAGCTGTGAAAAGGAAATGGACTCACCAGTGATACAAGAGGAGTTTGCTCACTCTGGGTTATGTGTGTGCAGAGTTTGTGCTGTGCTTGTAACACAGTTGGAATCTGGATTGTGTGAGGTCCATCTGTGTTGACCTGGAATCAGGTAAGGTTGTACGGGACACATGCAATAACTATACTTCCTAAACCAGCTCTTCTCAACCTGATGGCCTCCCATGGTTGCACTTTCCGTCACTCTGGGACAGGTTGGGAATGACTGGAGTTACATTCCACACATCTACAAAGGAGCAGTAGATGAGTGACAGGTTTTTGGTAGGGCCCCGTTTCTTTACTGTAGGTCTGTACCTCCACACATACAGGGTCCCACACCTTAACCCCCTCCCCCCAGCCTCAACTTTTCATCCCACTGGGACCCCTTTGGACTCTGCCTAGGTTTCTTGATAGTACCTTTCAGCAGCTGGCCAGAACCCACCAGAAACTGCAGGAAAGGGCTACGGAATTTTTTTTCCTGATTATGGAATGATCTCTCTACTGAGGGCTGCTCGGTCCCACCTCTGCATCTTTTTGGTGCCAAGTTAATGTTATGAAATGCCATATCGTGGGGCATGGATGTCAACCAACTTGTCTAGCATTTGCATGGAAACTGTTTTTAGGATGTTTGACTTCTTAAGTTTGTATATTGAAATGTTATGTGATATTTTATTGTCTGTGTTAGTACGTTCTAATTTTATGATGCACTGTGAACCTGTCAGGGAGCAGGGAGACAGAGAGACAGCCCAGTACAGGAGGAAGGCAGACTTATTCTGGATCTCATTTATCTCCTCTTCTCCACAATTAATCCACAATTAATCAATTGTTGCAGGGCTCTTGGTCTTCTGAAAGTTTCCTCTGATCCAACCCTCCTCTCTGCTTACAACTGTTTCAACAGGAGACGAGATCAGAACTCCTAACTCCATAAGATGGTGGAAAGGGGTGGGAGGAACACTTCTGAGACACCCATCAATAAACAAAACATCTAAAAGTAACCCAAATATGCACACACATAGGCATGCATGGATGCAATAGGAAAGCTATAATTTCATGCATTCCTGCTAGGCTGCAATGAAAAGTAATGCATTAACTTCAATTACATATTTACCTGAAATGTTGACAATTAAATAGTGTATTTTACAATAGCATATTTCATCATATTACGGAAAAGAAAATGTTTTAACCTGCAACTAAAACAATATTTAAGAACAACACACTTTAATTCTCTCATTTCCATTGCAGGCACACAGACACACACACACACACGGCTGGAGTTACATGCGGGTGCAATTAACCTGTGTATTTTCATATGAATACGTAATATGAGTGTGTTAATTTATTTAAAAGGGTGATGTAAGATTACATCAGTTTTCATTTCCCTGATTTTCACTAGAGAGTTCCTTTTCCCTTTTCTTTTTGCAGGTTTGCAAGAAGTAACTACTTTGCTGTTGCTTAGCAACATTAACTGCTGTGGTGGCTGAAGGTTTGGGGGACTCACACACGACTACATATGAGGTGCTATTCTGAAGATATTAAAATAATCCTTCTACTTTCAATGATATCTGTCACAAAATAACAGAGCAAGTATTCCCACCATCACCATAAAGTGCTTTGTACTTGTATACAAAAGGAATATCTTTTGCCGTAGAGTTGTGCAGTCAAAAAGGCATTATTTCTTCATTGCTTTGAATAGGAATGTTTTCATTGGCACCCCTTTTGTTCTACTTGTTTAATTCTGATGCAGCTATTACTACAAAAGTCTGTATCAACATCCTTTTTCATTTCCGTCTGTTAAACTTTCAATCCGTAAGTCATAAGCCACATGAATATGGTAAAAGTGTATTGGGATTAGAGGAACTAAAGACACAAGGATATGCATGTTTAGAGAGACAAGACTTCTATCAATCCCAGCATGCTTCAGTCAATGTGCCTGCCTGGAGCATGCTGGGAGCCGTAAGCCTTTTTCTGTACAGACACGCACAAGACTGTGCCCTATGGAAGGGAGCAGGGCAGAAGGGCCTGGAAAGCCACGTGGGTTTTCCTTGGGGCGATCAGATGCCTTATCAAATCTCCTAGTACAGTAATTTCATTTATGCACATTACATGCATTCTTGAGATTGGTCATCTAAGTATGTGTGAAGTGTTTCCACTTAGAAAATAAACCAAAGCCAAGTCAAGACTGAAACGGGCCACTAAATCTGCCAATTACACAAAGCTAGGACTGAAGTGATCCACACAACTTCCAAAGCAACCACACTCCGATACGCATTCAGGGCAAAAGTTCCTTTTCCTGGAAAGAAATGGTCCAGATCAGCAAATCTGGATAGCCAAATCAACCGAATTTATCAGCCACTTAGTGACAAGATGAGACTGATATAATAAGTCACAAAACTTCAGTAAAAATCACATTCAGATACCGGTACTGGGCAATAGTCTATATTCTGGAAAATAAAGGCTAGAATGGGATTTTCCAAACAAGAGAAACCAGCAAAATTCGCCAGCCACACGTAACTCTAGCGGAGTGATGGAATGAGCCACAAAACCAACACAGAAACTTGTTTTGGGAGCCCATTGCAGGGAATTGTCCCTATTCTGGAGAAAGGCCTGGAGCAACAGTTTCCATATGAACCATATCAATTTCAGTTAATAGAGAGAAAAAATAGACCTTACATAAGGATGACTTAGCCAACACATTTACTAATCAGCTATATAAAGAGAAAAGCAGTTAAAGCTTTTTACGATAAATGGAAAGTCTATTATACTTACTTGATTCAGCAATTCAGAGGGAAAAAAGAACCTATAGGAATTAAGTATTATGTGTAAAATGATCAAATTGGGTTTTTGTTGCTTGAATTTGATTTTTCTTTCATTACATGGTTTTTTTTTGGAAAAAAAGAGGAAAAATCCATTATTAATTGTTGGTGGGTTTGTGAATATGTTATAAGGTGAATTATTGTTTACTTGATATTCATGTTAGAGCAATTTTTATGTAATAATGATTAGTCATTATTTTAATTACATATTATTTTAACTAGTTTCATGTTAAAATTATAGTTACAAATTTGGTAGTTGTAATAACTATTACCGATTTTTTCTGGCATTTCCTGCATCTTGTAGTATATGTGATTTTTGTACAAGGTCCCTTGGTACCTTTTTATTTTCATTTCTTGCTTTTCTTTCCTTTCTTTCCTTTTTCTTTTTTCCTTTTCTCCCCCCCTCCACCCCTTTCTTCTTCTTCTTCTTCTTTCTTTTTAAATTTTTATCTATTAGAAAATGAAAAAAGAGGAGGGCAGACATGATTGCTCACACAAACTCGGATGATAATTTTACCATTTGGTCAGGATGAGTTAATCTTTCTGCGAATGCAGTTGCCAGAGTTTGGTGCCACTGTGATGCACTGCTTGAGTGTAAGGTTGCTGGATGCAACAGACACCCAACGGCCTTGCCTTTCAACACACAGATCCCATTGACCCTCTCATTTTCCCTACCTCCCTGTTTGTGGCAGACCAAGTGAGGGTGCCAACTTGCCTCCACAACTGGAGTAACAGGATAAAGGGGGTGGAAACTGTGCAAAAAAAAAAAAAAAAAAACCAGGCAGGAACAGCTGTTGACCTTTTCCCTTACCATCACAAATTGGTGCAATACTTTCCCTCCAGATTTAATAACTCAGGCTATGTGTACAGAGATATCTGTGAGTATTTAAGTTATAAGTGGATCACCCTTCATTGCAGTGGATTCCCAGGATAAGAGTGCAATCCTATGTATACTTATAAGTTTCATCAAATTCTTTAGGACTTCCTCCTGTGTAGACATGGAGGATCAGGATCAGGATGGTGCTGGTGCTGGTGCTTGTATTTGATTTCCATACTGCCCCGTAGCAAAAGCTCTCTGAGTAGTTTAGAATGATCCACAAAACAGAAAATAAAAATGCCGTTTCAGAAAATCAGAAGACAACATTAAAAACTGCTAAAACAGATTATAGCCAAGAATGGTCTGCAAAAGGCCTCATTCATGGCTGACAAAGACTTGAAAGACCTTGGAAAGAGGGTGGTCTTAACATGGCACTGATAAGTGGACAAATTTGGTACCAGCTGGGCCACAGTGGGGAGGGCGTTCGACAGATGGGGGGCCACCACAGAGCAAGCCTTCCCTGGTGGACCCTCCATGCCTCCCTTGGGGTTGGCACTTGGGGGAAGGCCCCAGAGGCTGAGCAAAATGCCCAAGTAGATCTCTGCTGGGAGAGGTGCTTCCTTAGGACTGTGGTCCTAAGGAAAGGATGGATAGGGTGGTGCTGTAAAGGGACAACTGCATCCATGCATTTCCTGCCTCTTTCAGGAGCACACCAAGTCCACAGTTTTATCCATGTTTAGACAGGAAGGCATCCTGTGGCTCCCACCCTTCCCTATCCAGCAATGATCACTGGGGAATGCTGGGAATTTTAAGACATAGGACTGTGCATAAATATACGCAAGACTGTGACCCTCACCTTTTAATTCTTCGTTTGCCTCTAAGATTAAATCATCAAACTGCAGCTTAAAAATAATAATCTCAACTTTTGCCACTCAAGGACAAAGGCTTGCAATACCCGAGGGAGAGCTTGGTTGCACCGGGGTTACTTTAAATTCAGAATAACCTTGTTCATTGGATGTTATAGTGCAGTTATACCAGCTGCTAGCAGAGAAAGTGGAACACTGAAAAATATGTTGAGACAGATGTGCAGGTTTCTTTCTCCCCCTACTTGTTATTTAACATAACGAGAACATTTGCAAGGACACTGATAACATCATTAATTTTAATAATTGCACACCTATTATGTTTTAATAAGAGACACTGTTGCACTCAATTTGTGATACATAAGCATTAAATTATTCCTTGAATGTCCAAAATGTAGGAACTTGGCTGTCACAATGATTTTCAAAAGGGCTGCCTTTCCCTTTGGTTATGAATGCAACAGCTTTCATGGCTAAGTGCTGCATGGCAGAATGGATCACATCACCATGAAAACTGAGCTCTTCCACCTGCTCTGCACCTCTCGGCTTCCAGGGCTTCATAAGAATGTAGGAGCTTCATGGGATTAGACCAAAAGTCCAACTTGCCTTGTCTTTAATCCATGCAGGGGCCAACCAAATGGAGATGGTGTTGTGAACTAAGCTTTTGCACATTCAAAGCCACAGACCTTTCCTGCAAAATGTTCTTTACTGACCAAAGCATTTTCCGGAAGCACAAGTGCTCAGAATGAATCTCTGGGCATGCACAGAGTGGTCCATTCAATTTCACCTAGCATTTACTTGTAGGAAATCTCCTTGTGAGTATGTTTGGGCCCCATCCTGTCAGGAGGACCTTCTGGAAATGAGCGCACCTATTCTCTGCATGCTGATCGTCTCACTGGGCTGCTCGCCTCTCCCAACATCATGCCATGGGGTTGAGAACCATGCCAGCCTCACCTGCCTCGGAGAAACTCCCGTGTTCCAAGCTTGCCAAGCATACATTCTGGTTATTCGCGCCTGGGGCATTTGAGATAAGCACCTCTGCTTCTCTCGTGTCAGTGCTGGAACTGGCCCACATTCCGAGGCCTCCCTTTGCTCCTCCTCCTCCAAGTCCCAGTTGGAAGGCCTTGGGAATGCACACCAAGAGCAGCTGTCCCTCTCACTCCCAACACATGGGAAGCCCACAGGAGGAAAGCCATGCAATGTAGCATCCTCAGGCTCGTGTTCCACAGCAACTGGGATATGGCACGTTCCCTCTAAAACTGGAGGAAATAAATAGCCAGCTCTCGGTACTTGCAGCCGTTCTTTTTCTGAAGCATTCCAGGTTCGGCAGCCGGCACTTCATTTCGCAAAACTGAGTCCCTCCTTTAAATGAGAGCTGACCACTTCTCCGTTCTGTTTGTGGGCAAAGACATCAGGGGGCAATTTCACCAAGTTTCTCCGGGGGGAGGAGAAATTCGCCAAAGGCTTCACACAGGCAGGACTCCCCGTCGATGGCGCTCATACCACTGCTTCTTTCCTTTCCCCAGAGGAGCAGTTGTTGCTCTTCGAGCTGCTACTGCAAGAGCAACTGCTGTGTGGGCATCCTGGCCTCCATTTTCACAATGTCCCACACCAAGCCACACCTAGGAGGTGACTCCGTACAAGAGCTGAGAGGCTGCAGAATGGGTCGCTTTTCCTAGGGAAGTGGGGGCGGGGACTCATTTCTCAGCAATCGGCTGAAATTTTTGGGTCAGCATGAATTGCCCACTTCAGTGACTTCCCTGAGGTCTCCCAAAGGTTACATTCTGAGGAACGGTTGTCTGAATGCAGGCACTTATAATACCATGACCACATCCAGCTCTAGGGAGGAGGAATTAATGCCGTGCCAAAATCTGACCTCCAATCTCCTTTAACTTTTCTTACCCTAACAAGAGTTTTCTGTTCTTCCTCCCTCCTTCTCTGGGCATTCTTTGTTTCGGTTTTGGATTTGTTTTGATTTCTGAAACTCACAATAAAAATATTTTTTTTAAAAAAGAAGGCATCTTGATGGTGCTCTTGACTTTACATAATCAGTGCAAAGGGGCGCCATTTGTAATTTTTCCTCCACTTTTTTACCCAACTCCATTTTTCTGCAGCCTCTCAGACTGTCTGCAGTTCCTGATCTAAAGCATTACTTAGGAGAAATCTGGGAAGTTGTGGAGAGTCCACGCTCCTGGAGAGATGTGAAAACCAGGATACACTTCTTCACCACCTTCTAAGAACATAAGCACCAAAAACACAAACCTGGGGCATGCAAATTTCCCTGGAATGGCTCCCACCTGGAAATAGTTTTTAAAAAATTCCTTATTAAATGAAATGCGCCCAAGAGAAAGAAAGTGGGAGAAATTTTTGGCATGGCATTAATTTTAACTCTCCATGAAGCAGCACTTCCTTTTATCTATCCTGCATCAGACGGCTGCTAAGCTGGGTGACCCTAGGTTCATATCATATGAGAGCAAGAAAAAGCCTCTTCCCATACATCAAGCACAGTTTTATACATTTGCATCATGCCCGTGACTTGCCTTTTTTCTAAGCTTAAGTGTCCTGGGTGTTGTCACCTTTCCTCAAAGGAACATTGTGCCAGACCTTCTTAATGTTCCTTCCCCTGCTTTTCACATTTTCCCTATCTAAAATATCCATATTCTTTCTGAGTTGTAGTGACCAGAAATTATTTCGTATGAAGTATTTATACCAATTTGTAGAAGGGCATTACAATAATGTCACTTTTATTTTTGCTTCTTTTTTTAATAATAAACTCCAGCTGGTAAAGAACAGGATGGTGTGACTGCTGGTGAGAACAGGGCCACATGCCCATGGGACTCCAATATTATATCACCTTCATTGTTTACCAGTTGAGTTCCAGGTGCAATTTAATGTGCTTTTTTTACATATAGAGTCCTAAATGGCTTGGGAGCAGGGTTCCTGAAGAAATGCCTGCTCTCATATGTACCTACTCAACCCCAACGTTCAGTTTTGGAGGCTCTTCTGCAAGAGATTCCAAGGAGGAAAGGAGGATGGCTGATAGAAGAGGGGTCTTCTCAGTGGCTGCCCCCATCTTTGGAGTGGCCTCCCTACAGCAGCTCACCTGGGAACTTCTCTTCAAACTTTTCAATGCCGGGCAAAACCAATTTTGTTTTCAAGCTATTTTAATGATTGATTGTATCTGGTTAATATTAGTAAAATCATTGTCATAATATATACAGTTTTAAATTATTATCCCTTAGCTGGGTACTGTTTGGTTTTCTTGTCTCCTGTTGATTGTGGTTTTAACGATTGCTTTTACTATCATGATGTGTTTTTATCTTAGCATAAACTACTTAGAGGACCTTTGGGCCAATATAGCAGAATATAAGTTTAATAAATAAATAAAATAAAAATATGCAAGATAGAGCCTGCCTTTTTCACAGTTGCTGCTTGGAAGGTGGGCACTGAAGAGGCACCATCAGAGGGAAGCAAGACTTGCATCGGGCAGGAGCAGATGCTCTGATCCAGGCACCCTCTTCATCCAGAGAAAGTGAGGAGGGCTGGAACAGCTGTGAGCAGGAAGGGTCCCTTAACATCCAACCAATACTGCTGCCCTCACCCCAAAAGCCTTGGCCACCTAACACAGGAAGAACATAAGAAGAGTCAGATCCAAGGTCCACCTAGTTGAGGCTTCTTCTCACTCAGAGACCAACAAGCTTCCCACAGGACCCTACAAGCAGGACAGGTGTGTGACAGGATCTTCCACCTACCCATCCCACCCTCAACATTGCTAATGAGTGGGAAGGTGGCTGGAGCTCAGATGGAGAAAACCCATGATGAATCCAACCAAACACAGCTTAGAGCGCATTATCGAGACTATGCCATGATGGTGAAGTCGGCACAGAAAGCTTATTTTTCCACCTCCGTTGCATCCTCTCAGTGCCATCCAGCTGAGCTGTTCTGAGTGGTTCAGGGGCTCTTACAAACCAACCCTGTGGAAGAAATGGGGGAACCCTTGGTGGCCACTGTGAGGAATTTGCACAGCACTTTGAGGGTAAAATCATCAGGAGTTGGACTCCATGGTTGATGCAATTCCTCTGGCTGAGGCATCCAGTGCACTGTCTAGTCCAAGTTTATTGGATGAGTTTCAGTTGTTGAGGTCTGAGGATGAGGACAAGGTGCTTGGATTGGTTTGGCCTACTGCTTGTACGCTCGACCCTAGCCCATCATGACTGGTCGTGCAAAGTAGAGAGAGGGTGTGCCTCGGTCCTGGAGGCTGTGAATGCCTCCTTAAGACAGGGAGTGGTCCCAAACTCTTTGAAAGAGGCTGTTATTAGACCACTCCTGAAAAGGCCAATTTGGACAGAGGGGACGCGGGCAATTATACACCTGTCGCTAATATCCCCTTCCTGGGCACGGTGTTTGAGCAGGTGGTGGCTGGCCAACTCCTGACGCTCTTGGATGAAACGGACCATCTTGATCCACTTCAATTGGGATTCCAACTGAAACTGCCTTGGTCTCCCTGTGGGATGACCTATGCTGGGAGAGAGACAGGGAGGTTCTCCTGAACCTCTCGGAGGCCTTTGATACCATCAGCCATGGTATCCTTCTGGACAGGCTAGTTGAATTGGGAGGAGGGGGCACTGCTCTGCAGTGGGGCTGCTCCTACTGGACTGGCTGTGTCCAGAAGGCGGTGCTGGGGGATTATTGCTCTGCCCCATGGCATCTATGCCATGGAGTTCCACGGGGCTCCATTTTATCCCTCATGCTTTTTAACATCTACATGAAACTGCTGGGTGAGGTCATCAAAAGGTGTGGGCTGAGTTGTCATCAGTATGCTGATGACACCCAGCTCTGCCTTTCTTTTTCACTGGATGCAGGTGTGGCAGTGGATGTTCTGGATTGGGGCCTGGCCTCAATAATGAATTGGATGAGGGATAATAAACTGCAGCGAAATTCCAATAAGATGGAGACACTGTTGGTGGGGAGTCCATTTGTTCAGTTGAGTGACATCTTCCCTGTCCTGGATGGGGTTGCACTCCTCACAAAGGATAGGGGTCGCAGCTTGGGGGTGCTTCTGGACCCTGAATTATTCCTGGAATTCTAGGTAGATTTGGGGGTCAGGAGTGCCTTCTATCAGCTTAAGCTGATATACCAGCTACAACCATATCTGGGCAGACAGGAACTGGCAACAGTTATCCACATAATGGTAACCTCTCATCTCAATTATGCAACATGCTCCATGTGGGACTTCTGTTGAAGGCAGCCCAGAAGCTTCAACTGAACCAGAACAGGGCAGCCAGATTGTTAATAAGGGCTAGCAGATATGAACATATAAAGCCAGTCCCCTACCATCTTCATTGGCTCCCAGTTGAGGTCTGGGCCCAATTCAAGGTGTTAACACTGGTGTTTCAAGCCCTAAATGGCTTGGGGCCATGGCATCTCAAGGAGCGCCTCTTCCTGTATGAACGTACCTGGCACCCAAGGCCCTTCTGAAGGAGCCTCCTCCTCAGGAAATAAGGAGGGCGGTAACACGAAGAAGAGCCTTTTCTGCAGTGGCACCCCGACTCTGGAACGAGCTCCCCAGGGAGATCTGCCTGGCACCGTCTTAGGCATCAGGTGAAAACCCTTTTAATTCCACTGTATTATAACTGTTAACTTGTTTTTAAGTAGCATGGGTATGCCATTACTGTGGTGCATCTTATATTGGTCTAATGTTTTTTTTATTTGTAATTGTTGTTTTATATTGTATTTAAATCTGTATTTTATTCCATTTTGTATTTTATTTTGTATTTTATTTCTGCAACTCACCCAGGGAGTTGTATGGCTATTGAGGCAGGTTAGAAAATAAACAAACAAACAAATAAATAATGTTCCTTCTCCACTATATGTTATATACTCATTTGCACTCCAATCAGTTCATTGACATTCTGGGTGGAATAGCTAATACCCCAAAAGACAGAAACAAAATTCAAAATGATCCTGATAGGTTGGAGTGCTGGGCTGAACAGCACAGAAGGAAATTGCACATGGACAAAATAAATCAGAAGCACCGTTACAATACACAACTGAACAATAGCGCAACCAAGAAGTCTCTCAGAATTGTTGTAGAACACCAGCTGAAAACGGGCCAACAGTGTTCTGTTATATTTTGGGCTGCATAAAGGGAAGCATAATTTCCAAATCACATGAAGGACTTGTTGCCCTCTAGTCAGCACTCATTAGTCCTACTTGTTTCCCTCTACTCAGTACCCTTGTCTTGAGTACCGCGTCCAGCCCTGGGCACCAGTTTAAGAAGGATGTATTTCACTGTATCTGAAGAGGAAGGCAATGGATATGATCAGGAGACTGGAAACAAAGCCCTCCAAGAGGAGGTTGAAGGAATTGGGCATGTTGTTTAGCCTTGAGAAAACTGAGACTGAGGACTCGAAAGGTGGTCACACGCAAGGGGGCCAGGATTTTCCTTCTCAAAACTGAAAAATGGGCTCAGGTTACAGGAAGTCAGACTCTGGCTGAACTGAACATCAGGCAAAATTCTATGATTCTGTGCCCTAGGAACTGAAACAGATGCGGTAGTAAGCTAACCATAAACATTTCCTTTAAAAATAATTAAGAACATTTAATAGAATGTTTAATCCCAAAATGGATCTGCTTGTAATTATAGAATAATTTTAATTCAAACACATTCAGCAAGGTTTAATTAAATTTGAATTAATCAGTTAATTAAAATTTACTGGGTTGTATCTGGCGGTCATGTTCTGCTAGGGCAAAATTTCTACCATTTACATAAACACCCACTTTTATTCTTGGGTGAGTACCGTATCCAATGCTCTGATGCTGTTTGCCCTACCTGATGGTGAAGCTGTTGTACAGCTCATTAAAACTTCTTTGGGTGATGTATCCCTTGTTTCATTGTGCATGTACTAACAGAACAATGCCACTTCTGGTAGTGCGATGCTGGATACAGTCCACTGTTCAGAGAATCAAATATGGGACGACTGAGATGAAGCTGATGCATCTGTGTCCGTACAAAGAGCATTTCCTAGAGGTTACTTCCCCCAAAGGCAACATGCAGCCAAAGCAGAGACTGCAAATTACAAGGGACATGTACCAGAGAACAGAAGTGGCTTCTGGTAGGTGGTGACATTTGGAAGATATGTCAGTTAAAAATGTAAAACGCAAGGACAGGGGTTGCCGTAGAGGTCACCAATTGTGCATTGCAGGACAAACTGGTAATCTGTGCAAGCATCCTGTGATTCATAGCCACATGCGGCTGCTCAGCTGTGGACTGGACCCATCACCAATATGGCTACCTTCCTGGTTCTGGTGGATCTGAATCATGGCTATGCCGTAGGCCACGTCCTACTTCTTGCTCTGGGTGGAAGTTGTACTTAGTGTCTTGGTTACTTGCACAATTGCACAGGTTACTATGGCCTATTGTAGCATTAGCATTCCTGGATGGTACATGCTCTAACTGGACTTCTATTTAAGGCAAGATGGCCTTTAAATGGCTACATAGCTGACCTTCCTTTCTTGCCAACACTGCCAATTCCAGAGGCAGGAAAGCTTTGTGTAAACCGAAAGTATCAACAGATTGCTCCCTCCACCCCAAGCCTTCTGTATCAAGTTTTAATGCTTTTGTGCACTTATGCAGATGTAAGGAAGCCTATTACTGATGCACCTGAAAAACCTTTACAGGATCCAAAGTGCAGCTGCTGGAAAAGACCTGTGGTGATAAGAACCCTGAAGGTTTCCCTATGGAAGAACTACGTTTTGTTGGCTTGCCTTGGGTTCCCTGCAATATGCTTCCTTAGGACTTCATCGAACACATGTGAAGACAGGAGCAGAAGTCTCCAACTGAATCAGCTCTCCCTCCCTCCCTCCCTTCCTCCCTCACACACACAGGCTAACTGTGAGAAAGAAGGAGACAGGAACCCAGTGGCAGGAAGAGGGGACATGGGGCCTGCTCCAGTTGGAGCCTTCCTTCCCCAGGGGATGAGAGAGAAAGCAAGGCCATTCAACCCAGGAAGCAGGACCAAACTGGGCTTCCTTTCTCACCCCAACTCCTTCCCCATCAGTTTGTTTCTTTCCAGGCTACGAGCCTATGGGTGGGGACTGTGCTTCGTACCAATTCGCCTATTTTGGCTGAAGAACAGGATGAAAATACTTTAAATGTTAAAAAGAGGGAAGAAAGTGTGCAGGGCCACCAGGAGGATGAGTGGGTGAGTAGCACCTCTACCCACTCTACCCCGTCCTTCCCATATTGGGTGGGCAAGTCTGGAGTGAGAATCCAAGTGCTGCTGAATGAGCTTGGAATCAGCCCTACCATCAGGCTGTGGCCATTCCCAGTGGTTCTCCATGGTTCCCAGCCTCAGGACATGCTTAGATCCCCCTTTCAGACCATCCATACAGGAAGGGTAAGGGTGGACCTGACACCCATGGGGAAGGCAGAGGGTAGTGTAAGGTCCTTCCTGTGAGCACCTGAATAGCATAAAGTATAGAAAAATAGTCAATATCATTTCCTCTGCAAACACATACACATTCCTAGTTTCCACAGAAAACTTTCCCGATGTTTGGCTCATCAATGTGTATGGAAGGCACACCTAAGTTCCAATCAAGTACTGTTATTTATGTATTTATTAGGAAATGTAACAACTTCATGATGAGAAATACCAGAATAGCTTTGTTGTTGTTAGTCGCGAAGTCGTGCCCGACCCATCGCGACCTCCTGGACAACATTCCTCCAGGCCTTCCTGTCCTCCAACATCCCCCAGAGTCCACTCAAGCTCACACCAACTGCCTCAGCGACTCACAATCAGTCAAAACAAAAGACCCCTTCATGGATCACTGCCTTGCTGTGGTGAAGGGACTTGTGTGGCGCAATGCAGCTATGAGCTACACCATGGAAGGCCACCCAAGATGGACAGGTCATAGCACAGAGCTCTGACAAAACGTGATCCACTGGAGAAGGAAATGGCAACCCACTCCAGTATCCTTGCTATGAAAGCCCCATGGACAGTATCGACAGGCAAAGAGATATGATGCTAGAAGATGAGCCCCTCAGGTCAGAAGGTGTCCGATGTGCTGCTGGGAAAGAGCAGAGGGCTAGTACTAGTAGCACCAGAAAGAATGAAGTGACTGGGTCAAAGCTGAAAGGACACTCGGTTGTGGATTTATCTGGTGGTGAAAGGAAAGTCCGATGCTGTAAAAAACAATACTGCCTAAGAACATGGAATGTAAGATTTATGAATCAAGGTAAGCTGGACGTGGTCAAACATGAGATGACAAGACTGAACATCGACATCTTAGGAATCAGTGAACTAAAATGGACAGGCATGGGTGAATTTTGTTCAGATGACCATCAGGTATACTACTGCGGGCAAGAATCCCTCAGAAGAAATGGAGTAGCCTTCATAGTCAATAAAAGAGTAGGAAAAGCAGTACTGGGATACAATCTCCAAAATGACAGAATGATCTCAGTTCGAATCCAAGGCAAACCATTCAACATCACAATAGTCCAAATCTATGCCCCAACCACTGGTGCTGAAGAGGCTGAAGTTGACCAGTTCTATGAAGGCCTACAACACCTTCTAGAATTAACACCAAAAAATGATGTCCTTATCATCATGGGGGATTGGAATGCAAAAGTAGGAAGCCAAAAGAAAACAAGAATAACAGGCAAGTTTGGCCTTGAGTACAAAAGCAGGGAAAAGGGGAAAGGCTGGCAGAAGTTTATCAAGAGAAATGCTAGTCATAGCAAACACGTTTTTCCAACAATCCAAAAGACGACTCTACACATGGACATCACCAGATGGTCAACACAGAAATCAAATTGACTATGTGCTCTGCAGCCAAAGATGGAGAAGTTCTATACAGTCAGTAAAAACTAGACCAGGAGCTGACTGTGGCTCCGACCATGAGCTTCTGGTGGCAAAATTTAGGCTTAAATTGAAGAAAGTAGGGAAAAGCACTAGGCCACTCAGGTATGACCTAAATCATATCCCTAATGAATATACAGTAGAGGTAACAAATAGATTTAAAGAATTAGATCTGATAGACAGAGTGCCTGAAGAACTATGGACAGAGGTTCGCAACATTGTACAAGAGCAGCAACTAAAACCATCCCAAAGAAAAAGAAAGGCAAGAAAGCAAAATGGCTGTCTGAGGAAGCTTTACAAATAACTGAGGAAAGAAGGGAAGTGAAAGGCAAGGGAGAAAGAGAAAGATACATCCAACTGAATGCAGAATTCCAGAGAACAGCTAGAAGAGACAAGAATGCCTTCTTAAAAGAACAGTGCAAAAAAATAGAAGAAATCAATAGAAAGGGAAAGACTAGAGATCACTTCAAGAAAATTGGAGATATGAAGGGAACATTTCATGCAAAGATGGGCCTGATAAAGGACCAAAATGGCAGGGACCTAACAGAGATAGTTGAGATTAAGAAGAGATGGCAAGATTTCGCAGAAGAACTATGAACAGTCACAATGGGGTGACTGCTGACCTCAAGCCAGACACCCTGGGATGTGAAGTCAAATGGGCCTTAGGAAGTCTGAGCAACAACAAAGCTAGTGGAGGAAACAGTATTCCAGCTGAACTATTCAAAATCCTAAAGGCAATGCAGTAAAAGTGCTACACTCAATATGCCAGCAAATTTGGAAAACTCAACAGTGGCCACAGGATTGGAAAAGGTCAGTTTATATTCCAATTCCAAAGAAGGGCAATGCCAAAGAATGTTCAAACTACCACACCATTGCACTCATTTCACATGCTAGCAAAGTGATGCTCAAAATCCTACAAGCTAGGCTCCAGCAGTATGTGAATCGAGAACTACCAGAAGTACAGGCAGGATTTCAAAGAGGCAGAGGAATTAGGAACCCTATCACTTCCTGGCAAATAAATGGGGAAGAAATGAAGGTAGTGACAGATTTTATTTTCCTGGGCTCCAAGATCACCTCAGATGGGGACTGCAGCCAAGAAATTGAAAGACACTTGCTCCTTGGGAGGAAAGCTATGGCAAATCTAGACAACATACTAAAAGCAGAGACATCACCCTGCTTCATATAGTCAAGGCTATGGTTTTCCCAGTGGCAATGTATGGCCGTGAAAGTTGGAGCATAAGAAAGGCTGAGTGTTGAAGAATTGAGGCCTTTGAATAGTGGTGCTGGCGGAGACTCCTGCAAGTCCCTTGGACAGCAAGGCGATCAAACCGGTCAGTCTTAGAGGAAATCAACCCTGACTGGTCTTTAGAAGGCCAGATACTGAAGATGAAACTCAAATACTTTGGCCACCCTAATGAGAAGGAAGGACTCCCTGGAGAAGAGCCTAACGCTGGGAACAATAGATGGCAAAAGAAGAAGGGGACAGCAGAGGATGAGGTGGCTAGATGGAGTCACTGAAGCAGTCAGTGTGAGCTTCAGTGGACTCTGGGGATGGCAGACAGCAGGAGAGCCTGGAGGAAAGTTGTCCATGGGGTCACAATGGGTCGGACATGACTTCGCAACTAACAACATCAAAGGAGAAGACATTACAGTTCCAACAAATGGGTGAATTAAACTGGAATCTGCTCTGTGCTGGAGTATTGGCTACTACTGTGAAGTAGATTTCATAGTTCATGTGTCCTGCTTTCTGACGTTTCTAGGAATTGGAATACTCAGTAATTTCTAAAGTAAGCATTCCTCTCATTTGAGGAAGCATCCCAATCACTTTGGTCCTCTTGTGAGTGGGTCAATAAAGGCTGGTGAGATGATCAAATCGTACAAGTATGTGGCAACTCTGTCTGCAGAAAATTCTCCCCTGAATTGAACTGTCAATATGAGAAGCAAAATTATATTGTCAGGCCCATCTGCCACCAAACACTAGCATCATTAGAAAACAATGTTCTCCATTCAATTATTGAAAGATCTTTCCAAAAAAATGAGGCTGTAACAGCCGTCTGCCTCCTCAGCTGTTCAGAATGCATCCATCTATTGCTCAGTGAGGCTAAATAGCCATTGGAAATAACACAGGAAAGTCGTTTTCATGATCTAGCAAACAAACTATAATATTGTTTATTGTCTAGTGTCAATGAAATGTTCAAGGCAATTGATTGTGGGGGTTTTACTCTGGTGGCCCTCAAGGTGACTCACAATATCATAAAAACAATGGAACAAAGACTACACAATGGAACAAAGACTACTTTCAGTAAAATGCAAACATTAAAACCAAAGTAAGACCATACGGCAACTGCGACATGCTTTTATCCACATGAATCAGATAATGACTCTTTCCCCCGTTTGAGTGCTTGCTGGAAGCAAACTATCTCCCCTTGTTTCTTGAAGATGAGAAATGTATCAACCTGACAGCATTCTCTAAAGAAGGAGTTGCAAAGAAAAGATCTCCCATCTTCATCACTGAGACCAAACCAAGAAGGAATTCTCAGCAGACACTTGCTCCAAAAAGATCAGCTCAGGGGGAGTCTCTTATGGGAGGAGATGGTTAAGACTGGACCCCCAGAAATGTCAAGGCAAGGCTCAGAAGGCTGGGTAAAATTCCTTCACTGGACCACCAGGTTGCTGGGACAGGGGAAGAAAATGATGAAACTTCTCTTGGCTCACAGAATTTTCTCCTAAGATAAGAATGGTGTACATTCAGGTTGATGAGGAGTACTGCTGAGAGCTTCCTGCTGGAATATTTTAAAAAGACAGATTTGCATTGTTCTTTATTATACACCATCAGACATTTCCAGTTTAATTAAGAATTTGTGAGAAATTCTTAGATGGGTGAGGGTCATTCAACCCATTTAATTTTGAGGTCATAAAATATGTCTATTGTTTTCACCAATCATTCAAGCTGCAATTCTACAAGCATTTACCTGGGAACGTCCTTTAAACTTGGTGGGGTGTATTTCTGAGTAAGGTTGGCACTGTTCGGCTCAATGCTACATCCATTTACAGGGAATAGTATCCACTGAACTCAATGGGAATTTTGAGTGGACATGAATAGGATTTTGACGTTAATTAATAAGAAGTGGCATTCTTTGTGTAATACTAATGAACAAGAAGGATGCTATTTGTTTTCAAGAGCTACGCTGTTACATGAAACTGTTCTACATAGATAAGGGAAGATAAACAGGAATACTTGACCTTCAAGTATTTTACCTCCTGGAAAAATTCCTGCGATTATTTTCACAGAGTAACTGTACATTATACAGATGTTTGCAAGCCAAATGCAAAATGGTTGTTTTTCACTTCTCAGAAAAATAAGAATTCCTTGCTGGTTAAAATGGAACAGCCAAGGACCAAAATTGCCTTTTCAAAGATGCTTGGAAAGCTGCCCAGGCTCAAAGAAATAAATTGCTTCTTTGTGAAGTTCCATTTATTAAAATTGCTTTTAGGGTTTATGACCAAATTATACACATTACAAAAGAAGGTGCTTTAAACCCCCGCCACAGTACTTCATGGCTGATTTGAATGTTTTGTCACTGAAAATATTGTCACGGTGGCACACTCCTTTCAAGTGACCCTATCATATACCACCTCAGAGTTCACAAGACAGTCACTCTAAAAGCCCTGCTTGATCAAAACCATGTCCGCTCTGTTATTTTTATTTATTTGGAATTATCAATGTACATAGTACTATCTGTTTTTTCTTTTTAAAGCAAGAACAGAGAAAAAGCAATTACCTGCCCCAAACAGCTAACGTTCTAAAACAGAAAGATACAAAGGGGGTGGAAGATGAGCAAGAGTGGGAAGAGATGGTGGGCAAAAGGATGCTTTTGGAATTCTCCTTGGATTGTGGAATTTTCTGACGTTAACCAAGTGCATTAAGGGTCTTCCATTGCTCTAACTGTGAGATTGCGTATGGTGTGCTAAACATATATTTACTATTTGTGTCTGTTTTCCGTTCCATCGTGTATTTTCCCTCAGTACTGTCTGCATTAGTAAAGCATTGCAAAAATGCATATTAATGAGCTAGTGCACATGTTTGCATCAAGATTTTTTGTGTATAGGCTGAGTGTTAATCCGCAGGTGCAATATTGCTGATTGATGAGACTCTGGGGGGAAAATGTATTGTATCAAGATTTTGTGTGCACTTTACCACTGAACAACGTGTAAAAGTATTTTGCATCTTCTCAGTGTTCATTATCTTGCGTACATGAAATGGTAACAATTCCAATTTAATCTATTTCCCCACTGGAAAAGTCAAATGGAGGTGAGCTATGATGCAGCTTTCTTCCCATGTTTCATGATGCCATTTAGAAAGCTTCCAAGGCAAGCTAGATAGAAGCTGAAAATTAGGTAAGCAGTAAATAATAGCTAGTCCTAAAACTGGTTTTTAATCTTTTACTGATATTGGCATTTAAAGCCAAAATCTTAAGAATGGCATTTGTTCAATGACTGTTTTCTTTTTAAGATCTGTTTTCCCTTAGGATGTAGTTCTCCCTCTTCCAGGATCTCTAGGGTCCAACATTTTGACTGGACAATAAGTTGGCAATTACAGTTAAATCTAAGCAAATTAGAGATGGTTATGTTTGTTAGAGAAATGACAGCAGGTATACATATATAATCTAAGGTGCTATATAAAGCTACATAATTGGCCAGGAGAAACATCCTGAGATGCAGATCTCAATTTAGTCTGCTATACAGTGAAAAAGGCAAGTTTTGGGATGTTGAAAACTATTGGTTAAGGGGAAATAGTCAAGAAAACAAGGCAATACCAGTGAAGCGAGTGAGGATAACTAAAGGTGACGGAGAGGGCAGTATCTTTCCAGCTCTAGGTAGTCCTGGGTGGTAGTGATTTTCTGGCCCCATGTCAAACTGGCTTCATAGCAGGACTTGGAGTTGGTCACTCTAGTGGACGAGCTACCACTCAGAATTTACAGGCGGAGTGTGTACAAGTTGGTTCAGTTGGATGTCTCAGCAGTCTTCGATATTATTGACTGTAGTATCCTTCTGGATTAAAAATAAATAAATGAATGAAAACCCTCCAGAAAGCCTTACCCATAATAGTCCTGCTCAGTTTTTGTAAATTCAAGACTGAGGCTTCCTTTGTGGAGTCAATCCATCTCTTATTTGGTCTCTCCTCCTTCTCCTTCTCCTTCTCCTTCTCCTTCTCCTTCCCCTTCCCCTTCCCCTTCCCCTTCTCTCCCTCTCCCCCACCTCCTGCCTTCAACTTTCCCTGGCACAATTGTCTTCTCCAGGAAGTTTTGCCTTTGCATGAAGTACCCAAAATATGGCAGCCTCAATTTTGTCATTTTGGCTTCTAAAGAAAGCTCTGCCTTGAAACACTGTGGAAGCCACTTGTTCATCTCTCTGTCAGTCCAGGGTGTTCACAAAGCTCTCCTCCAGCACTAGGTTTCAAGCACATCCATTTACTTCTTGTCAGCTTTCTTCACTCTGAATGGTAAGTACAGACTAACAAAGCAAATCTTTCCCACATTGAGCATTTATAAGGTTCTTCATCTCTCTACCACCCTGGATGATGAACAGATTTTAATGTAAGGGAAAGGTTCTTACACAGGCAGGTCACAGAGTTTCTTTCATTTGTGAATTTTCTGATACTTGAAAAAGAGAGCTTCACCCAAAGCATCCATCATGCATGTCGGGTCTGCCTTCCAGATTGGTTTTGTGGCAATCAATGAGATTCTAGACTTCAATGAAATCCTTTCTTGAATAATTTGATTCATGCCATTTCTTTCCTGGAAAGTTTTGCCTCTCGTTCTCATTTCCCTTTAAATTATTTTAGGTTTGCCTCCAATTAATTAATTGTGATAAATACTATCATCTTAAAACATTTTCAGGTACTTCCCATTAAGTCCTGCTTCCACTTGGTGTGGATCCTTCTAATAGTTTGCTTCTCATAGCACAGCTAGTAACATCTCTAAATTTTGATTTTTCTCAGTCTCTCATCTGTCCAATTTTACAGTCACGATCCCATATTTTCTGATTTTAAGTTCAGTTGTTTCACATTGAGATTTTTTTCAGTATGAAAATACAAGCATTTTATGCATATTTTTGTAATTCAGGCATTTTATATGCAACATAAGCATCTTTTGCAGGACATTTTACATACCTTGGCTCATGCATCAAGTCAAGTGGTGATCAGAGCCAAGGAAATAAAAAAAGATGGAGACTTGGAAAGGCAGAAATGAAGGAACTTGAAAAGAATATCAAATGTAAGGACATTTCCCTGGAGACCAAGGTCAAGATCATCCAAACTACTGAATTCCGAATCACAATATATGGGTGTGAAGGTTGGACAGTGAAGAAAACGTGGTTCTGGAGGAGAGCTTTGCAAATCCCCTAGACTAAAAGAAAGATGAATGCATGCATCCTAGGTCAAATCAAACCAGAACATTCCCTAGAAGCCAACATGAGAAAACTGTCATACTTTGGACACATAATGAGAAGACAAGACTCACTGAAGAAGAAGTCAATCATACTATGGAAAGTCAAAGGCAGAAGAAGAGGAAGACCAAATATGAGATGAATTAACTCCATAAAGAAAACCACAGTGTTGAATTTACAAAAACTAAGCAGGGAAGTCAAGAACAGGACATTTGGTGGCTACCAGAAGTTGGAGACAACTTGACACTACATGTCAAGAATGCATTTTGATGTGACAAATATATGCATTTTATGTGCACCTTTTCCTAATTTGCACTTTTTGATTGGGGCACTCCATTGAACATATTTGGGGAAGTGCAAATTTTGAAGGATAACTGAGTTTTTGTTTGTGCATTGGTTCACCGGAACAAAATGAGGTTACTGTGAACCGAACAACCTTCTCCCTGGTCTCTAGTCATAAGCTTCTCAAAGCTGCAAGTGCAGCAGTGAGCAGCTGGCCAGGTTTTGAGAGGTAAATCCCATCGGTTGATAAGATCAGAAATTAACCTTCTGTAACATTTAAAATCAAGAGTTACCTACTGAAGAATATTACTGAGAAGCGTGCATGACTGCTGATGAGGAAGATGGGAAAGCAATATGGAACTCTTCGTGGCTTTTTGCAGAGTTTTTAAAGGGAGGAAAATCCATATGAAGAAATGCCAACATTGTGGCCCAGTGAGGAAAGCCGAACTTCCCTGGCTTCAAGGGAGGATGCTGGCTCCAACAGCCGTGGGCTCGCTCGCCCCTGGGAACGTGTCCTCTCTGCTTTCTCGGAGCTATCCGTGGTGCTGAAGCCCAGAGCCCCAATTCAGGTTACAGCCTGCCAACACTCCTGCACTTACCTTCTGCTGCACCCCGTCACTTAGTGCCAAATCTCCATGGCCCCTGATTGTAGGAGGAAGCCCTGTAAGGCTGAGGTTCCTCCCTGTCCATTCTCACTCCCCTCCGTCCACAAGTTCCTGCCCAGGTCAGCAGGAACAAGCGCCTGTGCCCACACATCCCGGCTTCCGGCTGCCTCAAGGAGGGAGAGCAACATCGCCCGACCGCTGCCCATTGCTGCTGCCTAGCCCACTGAGGCACCTGTCACCTCAGATTGTGACGTCCTGCTGGTGCTGGTGCTGGTGCTGCTCGAGGAGATGAGACTGGCCATTGTGACCTCTCGCTCCTGCCGCTGCCGCTGCAGGAGGGAGACCAGCCACTGGGACCTGTGGCTGGTGCGGCCCTGTTGAATGAGGTGGCCGCCCACCATGTCCCAATATCATGGGATCAGGGGCTGGACCAGGCAGGGACTCATCTTCTTCCTCTCCATTGTCCCCTCCCTTCTCTTCCAAGCCCTGCCTGTTCCCGTGGTCTGTCTGAGAATCTGGGGGCAGCAACCTGGAGACAACTTCACTCTCTGCGGTCCCCTTGATTCCCACACACACATCCATCTTCCAGGCTTCACAATCCTCATAAGAAGAGTTGGTGGAAGCCCAGCCTTGGAAAATGCACCAAGAATAACTGTCTTGACCATTTCCTACACGTGCCTGAAGGTGAGAAAAGCTACATGAGAAGCCAAGTGAGAAGTATAACCTGTGGAATAAAAGAAGAACAGCTCCAGAGCCTTTCTCCAAGGGTTCTTGTCTTCTTTCAGGTAGATGCTTAAAAAGCCTATTGTGTATCCCGCATCTCCGGCCCCTTGCCCTCCACTGATCTGGCAGATCCAGTCCCAGTATGTTCTTTTTGATCATGGCCACCCTGCTGGAATACAAGACCAACACTGCAGCCCTGCATAACTGGAAGGCTGCAAACCTATGCGTATACCTGGAAGCAAGTCCCAGGGAACACAACATAGGATTGCCCTGGAAGCTTTGAATGTCAAGCCCACATTTACCTGAATCCCTCCTTCTGTTGCTCTGTTCTTGCCTTCTTAAGAAATTACCTAGAGGACACCAATGGCTCTTTCTGTCCCAGGTCCCAAGATGCTTTCGGTCAACTCTCTCAGATGGAAATGGGGCTTGCACAATGATTTGAGGAGGGGGTTGTTGGTGGGGAAACTTGAATAGCTTGGTTTGTGTAGGTTGTAAATGAAAGCAAAGATTTGTAAATATAAGTAAGCTGTTTAGAATCTAATGCTGCCACCAAAATTATAATTCCTCCTTCTCCTTCTCCTTCCCCAATTCAAATTATATTGTCTCATTGTTTTCAGCTGCCCAAGTCCTTGTGCAACTGGGACTACTAGTGATTCCGTCTCCCATATATCCAGGCAAATTCTTCTCCATCTCAACCAAAACAGTAATCAAAGTTGCAGGGAGGACTGAACAGAAAATGTCTGTGTTGTTACCTTTAAAACTGCTCCCCTCATTAATTAGGGTACTCTGAGCCATCAGTATCTGAAGGGCTCCCTCGCATTTATACACATTAATTCCATATTTTTTTCAGTTTCTTATCACCCTAGATGACTCCTCTAGTTCAGAACCATTTGCTAGAAATGTTTTTGTTTGGAAAAAAAAGGAAAATATAAAATATAAACCTACCCATGCCTATTGTTACTTCCACAAGGACTTTGACGTTCTTCTTTTTAAACCATTTGTTCTCTTTCTCCTTAAAATCTCTTAAGAAAGGTGGCCATTTTACAAAGATTCCTGCAGGGGTTCAAGGGGACATGAAGGCCATCAGGTCCAACCCCTGCTATTGCAGGACACCAAGTTACACCATCCCACTCAGATGGCTGTCCAGTTTCACCTTGAATGTCTCTAGTATGGGACAGCCCACCACCTCTCTAGGCAACTGGTTCCACTGTTGTATTTGACAGTGAGAAAGCTTTTCCTGATGTCCAGCCTGAATCCGGGTTGTCGCAACTTGAATTGATTATTCCATGTCCTACACTCTGGCATCAGCAAGAAGAGATCTTGACCTTCCTCTTTGTGACAGCCTTTCAGGTATTTATGGAGGGAGATCATGTCCCCCTCAGTCTTCTCTTCTCAAGGCCAAATATGCCCAGTTCTCTCAGTCTCTCCTCACAGGGCAGTGTCTCCAGTCCCTGGGTCATTTTTGTTGCCTTTCGCTGGACCCTTTCTAATTTACCTGAATCTTCCTTAAATCTTGGTGCCCAGAACTGGACACAATATTCCAGGTGAGGTCTGTCTAGTTAGGAGTATAGAGGAACTACTACATCTTGTGATTTGGAAGTAATACTTCTGTCAATGCATCCCAAAGTAGCATTTGCCCATTTGGCAGCTGCATCACATTTGTGGCTCATGTTTAGCCTATTATCCACAATTACTCCAATATCTTTTTCTTGTTCAGTTCTGTTGAGCCATGCATTCCCCATCTTCTATCGCTGCATTTTATTTATGACATAATCATTCCTTTGCATTATGTTTCAGCGCTAAGACGTGAAGCATCATGTACCTGGGGGAAATGGGCCCCAGGTCTTCGAGGAGTCCACTGTGCACTAGTGTTGACCACGGAGCAAAGGTAGCTTCTGATGGTAAACTAGTGAAGGTGAAGAGCTTTAGTACTTCACAGGGATGAACCAGAGACAGACCAGGGAAGAGGGCCTACTCCTGGACTGTACTGGGGGTGGGGGGGGTTAAGAAAAAAAATATTGTTCTATTGTTGTTTATTTATTTGTATATTTGTATATTTTGCTTTGTTGTAAGCTGCCCCGAGGCTCTGTTGTGATGGGGCGGCATAAAAATGTTTTAGATTGATAGATAGATAGATAGATAGATAGATAGATAGATAGGAGAACGGCTTGCATTGTCCTGGGCTGGGTAGGGATTTCCAGTAAGCACAACAACCGTAGGGGTACTTTCAGCAGTGTTTGGTGGAGGTGTGGTGCAGATTTAGTTCCACCGAACTGAGTTGGGTAGACAGACTGCCCTGTTCATCTGCTGCCTGGCTCAAAACTCAGCCTCCGAGTCATCCTACAAAGCTCCACCCTGAAAGTATCGATGACAATTCAGCATCAGAGTTCAGTGCACTCTGTGGCCCCAATAGCAATGAAGCCAAGCCAGCAGCAAGTCCTTATCTGCAATCAACTGAAGAGAGAGCCAGTGTGGTGCAGTGGTTAAGAGTGCAGGGCTGGCACTCAGGCGATCCGGGTTCGATTCCCCACTCAGCCCTGGAGCTCACTGGGCGACTGTGGACCAGTCACAGACTCTCAGCCCAGCCTAGCTCACAGGGTTGTTACTGTGAGGATAGGATTACAAGCAGGAACTGGAGGAGGAGGAGGAGGAGAATTATGTAGGCCACTGAGTTCCTTGAAAGGGAAAAAAGCCGGATGTAAATAAACAGATAAGTGTTCAGGTGGACAGGCTAAAAGCATTCCAAGATGAGAAGATCTGAATTGCCCCTCTAACTGCCTGAAGCAACTTACCGGAAGATCCACAAAATGGATGCCTTTCTTCGTAGAGGCTATTTTTATCCCCTCCTGCGAAGGGCCAGCCACCCCCCACGAATCTTTAAAAACAATAAACCCAGAGAATGATTCTACAGCCCCTTTACAGTATCTCGGGAGCATGAGCTCCTTTGGACTCCCAGATCCAAGGCCAGTAGGGGAGCTCCACCCTTGGAGTGGGGTTCAGCGCTCGGATCCCCTGTGTGGCTGGTGTGGGAAGAGCTACACGGGTGTCTTCTGCAAAACCAGAGAGCACCCTCAGGAGGGGATAAAGGAGGCGGAAGGGGAACCCGCCTAGCCAACGTGCCAAGTGGGAGGAGCAGAGAGGCATAAAACCTGCCTCTCACAGTCCTTCTGCTCTGCAGCGGATGCTTTGGAGCCTCCAAGTTGGGGGGTCAATGAGCATCGTGGGTGCAGCTCAGCCTTCGCTTCATCTTAGATTAGTGAACTCGACACGCAGGATAAGGCAGGTTCCTGTGTACCTGCCTCCATCCTGAATTGACCAGTGTTCAGTTTTGTTGGACATCCTTAGCAACATCACACAATAAAAGTCTGCAGAGTGTTACGAGACAAGGTGAAATATTTCTTTCTCTACTGCTCAGCCACCTCCTTAAGCTCTGCTATGATGGTAAGGCCGTGACGGAGCTATTACGAACTGTGGAAGCTCTGCTTTTATAGTTTATCACCTCTTCTGTTCTGTTGGTATGGCCAGCCCATTCCTAGTCTGCCAGGGAAGCTGGAATGCACCGCGCAGCAACGGGGCCTGAGAGAGGGGATAATCATAGCAGGAAAAATTGGAAATGATTGTCACCAAACAGTCAGGAATAACATTTTTTGTGTATTAAATTTGATTTATTCATTGGTGGCATAGAATTGCTTGTGCTTGCTTGTCAAATTTAACAGCATTTTTACTTCTGACAGTTCAGGATATGCACCGCACAACATCTCTGTAAAACTCATCTCGGGCTTCTTGTTTATGAATTTAACAACAACAGCAACAATCCATGTTGCAAAAATGCAAAAAGCAAAAGCAAATGCTACCTGCTGAGTCAAATCTTCAGGCCAGTGAATAAAGAAATCGCTAATGAGACACTCGGCTTACTTCCCCCGATCCAGCTGGAGACTCCGCTTTGCCCTTGGCTGGAGCAGGTAGACTATGCCGCAGGGCCTTCCGTGGCCTCTCCCCCAAGGTCACCCCAGTGGCACACCAGCTCTTTTTTAACACTCATTTAGGCTTTCATTTTTGGGTGGGAAGGAGAAAGCCATTTGGAGTTTGGGGAAAACAAGCCATTTCAAGAAAAGCTGAGGGACTCAGTAGAGAGGAGGAAAGTCAGTTGGAGGGAACAGTATTGTCTAGTGGTTAGAGTGTTAGACTCGGGGCCTGGGAGCTCTGGGTTCTAGCCCCCACCCACCCATGAAGTTCACTGGGTGACTCGGCCAGTCGCTGACTCTCAGCCCAACCTACCTCGCAGGGATGTTGTTGTGGGGATAAAATGGAAAACCTTGCAAGCCACCTTGGCTTCCTTGCAAGATACAAATGCAGTGCAATCTTAATATAAACAAGGAATATATACTAAGAATGACATAAATGTTCGCACATTGCAGGGTGGGACTGAAAGTGGCCCTCGATTCTGAAATGGATGAGAGTTAACTTTAACATTGGGGTGTGCTACACAAATCCTGCAAGTCCCTCCGTCCCCAAAAAAGTGAACCCAAGACACCTTGGTCGACCCTTTGGGTGGTTACGCCAGATAATCTTGGGAGCAGCACACCTCAGCGGGAGCTGTTCGCCCTCCAGATTTCCCTGAGAGGTTTGGGGCCTTTTGCTGGGTTTGATGCACGTGGCCAGAGACACCAAGCCCTGGTTTTGCATTCCCACAAACACACACAACCCTGAGAAAGGAGAGTTCATTCAGCAGAAGGTATAGAGCAGGCACAAACTTTTAACCCCATCTTGTCTAGACAGCAAATATTCCTGTTGCATCCCTATCTGACTCTGTACTTCTAAAGAGATAAAGCACTCTCTGCCTAATAGAGGGGCTCGCAAGAACCGTGGTGGGACAAGAGACATTCCCTGCCCTGCAGCAGCAGAACTTGGGTGTCCAGAACTCTAGCAGGGAAGAGCAGGAAGAGAGGGAAGAGAGCAAGTCCTTCTAAGACCCTGCTATTTGCACCATTTCTGTCTGAACATGTGGCCTGTGGGAAAGATGAGTTTCCAGCGCTTATGCTAATTGCTGGACTGGGGTTTGATGGCTTCTTGACAGCTTCAGGTATCGATTCTCTGAGTAAGTGGTGAGTTCCCGGTCTGTGTTGGCTCAGTGCTGCAGGTGAGGTAATTTCCAGGTGTCTCAGGTAATCTTCCTTGTAGGACTGTTTTGCCTGATCTCCTGAAGGGAGAAATGCCTGACCTCTTGTCTGCGAGAACTCCAGCATTCATTCTTCTCTCATGCAGCCCAGCCCAGAACACGAGGTCTGAATTCAAGTCTTCCCAAAATGGCCCATGGCCTAAAAGCCTGCTCTGGCCTGCGTTTTGCGGCTGTGGAGCTACTATTGATAGCTTGCTACAGGGTGTTCTGTGCTTGCTATCCATGCATTTTTTCAGCACCTCTCAGCAGCCCCGGCACCGCCTGCCGTTGCCTGCTTTGTATGACCCTCTTCTCTTCTCATATTCCCAAGACCTTTCCTCACACAGTTTGGAAGTTCTGCTTTTGAAAGCGGAAGTTCCTGCTATTGAAGATGCCTGGGTGAACTATATGGTATCCATACATTAGAAGAAAGAAGGGATAAACTCAGTGATAAAAGTAAGTGTTGAGATAGCCTGCTCTCAGTTTTTAAGGGATGAAAATACATCTTCTAGACGCGTGACATGGTCCTGTAATTACAAGAGGTCTTCAAAAAGTTTCCACACATTTTTAACTCTATTCAAGAATTTCACATCACTGTTCTACATAGTCGCCTTCCCTTGTGATGCATTTTTCCCAGCACCATACCAACTTTTTAATGCCATCAGCAAACAATATATAAAATATATTTATAAAATATAAAAGCATGGAAACTTTTTGAAGACCCTCATACATTCTCCCAAGCTTATTACACCTAAAAAGCTGTTGCTTTTCCCCTTCTCCTGCCCCTCCTCTCAAGACTAGCTGCCATCACAGTGCTGTATCCATTCATTCCTTCAGCCTGTTCTGTCCCCTGTTCTCTGATATGCCACCTCCAGTGATAGCTGTGCCTGATGCTCTAGAACAGTGAAGGGGAACATCTGGCCTTGAGGGGTTCCTCACATGCCCCCTGCTCCCTCCTCTACAGGAAAAGGTGCCCCTTCAAGGTTCCTTGGAGCGATCTGAAGGGGTAGTTTGGCAAGAAGGTTCCCTTCTTCTTGCCCTTGGGGAAAAGCAAGCAGGGTTGGCTCCACCAGGAGCTTCCACCTTGAGATGTCTGGAGCACCTCGTCCATTCCCAAGGCAGCTGCTGGACTGGGAGGTGCTTGCTTCTCTTCTGCAAGGATGGAGATAGCAAAGAGGGAAAGTGGCTTGTGCATCTTGGTGTGTGGGACTGTGTGTTAGAGGGAGAAGGGGGCTGGCTCACAATGTAGGTAAGAAAAGGGGGAAGGGAGAGTCCAGGCAATGGGCACGCAGTGCTTGAGCCTATATCTTTCCTTTCTTTGTCCCCTCCCACTTCTGGCATGCTGCCTCAGTTGCTTCCCCTTGATGCAGACAGGTTCCCTGATACCTACTGAAGAACGAGAGAGACTTGTGTCATGCTTAAACTCTCTATAGGAAAAGTGGGATATAAATGTGTTAAATATTCAGACACCTTAATTCCATGGTCACAAGTGAACTAGTGCAGATTAAAGGCAATCATATACCTTTCTGCTTACAGGGGTCTTATGCATTCTACATTCCAGTGAAGAAGGTTGCTACTGCTATAAAACAGAACAGAATAAAAGAAAAAGAAACAAAGGAGAATAGCCTAATACAGCAGTAGCTCTGATCTGCTACCCATTATCCTCAGATAATCATGCATATAGTGAATTAACATTTGTAAAAGCCAAGGGTGTACTGAGAATATGATTTTTCTGTTTAATTTTGGCTGTTACCTCACAATCACTTCCATAAAAATCAATGAAAGCAATTCACAATAAACAATTGGAAGATTCTGATCTAAAAAAAGAGTCATAACTAATAATACCCAGCATGCTTCTGTCTGTAATACAGACATTTCAAATTAGTGCACAAATGCCCCTAAAGGAAACAGCCAGTCCAAGAACATGCTTCAAGAACATGCTTCATTTGTTAGTTTACAGAGCAACAAATAAAAAATGCCATTTTTAAAAAAGTGCAGAATTAAACAACAACAAAAAACTTCAAACAGATTAATGAGATTCAGAGAACTGATGTTAGCTACGTCCATTTTACAAGTTACAACCTAGATGTAATTACCAAAGTTATAGATCCATGTTTTCAGAATCATGGGTTCATATAAGCTGCATATGAGCATTTTATAAAGAAAGCTCCTGTTGAGATGTCCTGGGGTTATAATTGGATAGGTGGTTAATTAGCTCTCTGGCTCATTGCCAACATCACCCTTCTTTTTTGCATGAGGAAGTGTTATTTCCAACCTCAGTAAGCTTTTGTGAGGTCCCACTGGCTGGATTTGTCAGAGACACAGGACTTTCTGAGTTAAGAGTTTGTGGAGAGTTAAGAGTTTGTGGAGTACACTTCCACAAACTCTTAACTCTCCTACATAGGTGACTGGCCCCCAGAAAATGTGGGGGGGAAATCGCTGTGGGGTTGCAACAAGTTTCCATAAAAAGACTCTGGCGTCACCTGTGAATCAGGAGAAATGTGATACCTAATGACACCTCAGATGCTCAGGGCCTGACGAGCAATTCACATTTTCACAGTCCCTTTCAACTCCTCAAAATTGTTGTAAAGTTTTACTATATTGTGTCAGGATTTCGACAGTGCCCCAAAATGAAACATCTGTGTAAAGTCTCAGCTCCTGTTAGTTTTATGAACATTCTGGTGTGCGTTCACCTTGGGATGCACGTTAACTTTCCTGAGTCAGGAAAGGTCTACCTGATGTGGTGAGTCCTCCCAAGTTTCTTTTAGTATTTACCATGGGGACTTTTTCCAAGTATATTTTAAATGAAGAAGAAGAGAACACTGCAGCTTTATATTTTTAATCACTGAATATGAGAGAACGTGCTTACATTTTATATTACATTACATTACATTATATTGCAGGTGTGTGCGTGTGTACACACATGTGCATGCACACACATATAGGGTTGGGGTTATAACAGTCTCTATTTCGCACTTTTCGTTTCCAGTAAGCTAAGCCTTGCTTTGATCAAGGATCCATTTGTTCTTTCTGTTGGCCCGGGTTTTTCACAAAGCTGGCCTCTACCTCCATATTTTGAACTCAGCCTTCTTATTCCTCTCCTCTTTCTTCACCATCCAGTTTTTACTCCTGTAAATTGTACTTGGGAATACAACAGTCCGGATGATCTTAACCTCGGTTACTAGTAGAGTGTCCTTACACTCAATAATCTTTTCTAGTTCCTTCATGTCTGCCCTTCCGAGCCTCAGTCTTCTTTGAATTTCTTGGCTGCAGGTTCCCTTCGGATTGATGTCTGAATCAGAGTGGTGCAGTGGTTAAAAGTAGGAGATCCAGGTTCTGGTCCCTGCTCAGCCATGGAGCTCACTGGGTGACTTTGGGTCAGTCACAGGCTCTCAGCACATCTACCCTGCAGGGTGGTTTTCATGAGGATAAAGTGAGAGTGGGAGAAGGAGAATTATGTAAGCTGCTTTGAGTTCCTTGGAAGGAAAAAAAGGGGTACAAAAGAAAATTGGCCCTAATCATTATAGACAGGAGGCAGTTATACTGCTGCATGGACCACACAAGAAATTTTGGTCAGGTGCCTGGGCAGCTTTTATTAGCAGTTCCGAATGGGAGGTGCTAAAAGCACAAATGAGGTGGCCTGAGAGGTTTCCACTTGGTTGTCCCAAGTGGTCCCAATTTATTTATTCATGTACTGCCTAATGGCTGAAGCTTTCTGAGCAGTTTGCAAAAGACAAAGCCATAAAGTGCAACCTTATATAAAATGTTAAATGCTTAAAAGTCCACTATAAAACACAACAAAAAGCCAACAGCCATGTAAGTTCGCAAGCATGCAAGAATACATTCAAAATGAAAAACGACCAAAAAGCCTGGGAGAATAAAAGTGATAGAACTGAGCAGCCTACTGGGTGTTGGTGCTATGTGAGCCTCTCTGGGAAGGACATACCACCGCTGGGTGCCACCTCTAAGAAGGCCCTGAAAAGATATTACTTAGCGTTATTCATTTGGCTGACAATTATTATCTCTAGAATGCTTTTTGTAATCAGAATATTTCTGCATCCTTTTCAAGTTAATCATGCAGAAGATCCGATAGATCTAATAAATGAATCAACTCTGAGCACATTTAGAAGGCTGCAAATAATACACTAATGCAGCCTGAGGATTTTTGGGAAGCTAATTATGGAAATAATTGACCCATAAGTGTTCAAAACTGCAATCCTATATACAGTTAAAGGTAAAGGTAAAGGTTTCCCCTTGACGTTACGTCCAGTCATGCCTGACTCCAGGGGGCGGTGCTCATCTCCATTTCCTAGCCGAGGGAGCCAGCGTTTGTCCACAGACAGTCTCTGTGGGCATGTGGCCGGCATGACTAAACACCGAGGTGCACGGAACACTGTTACCTGC
Source organism: Varanus salvator macromaculatus (assembly GCA_023646645.1). Taxonomy (NCBI): domain Eukaryota; kingdom Metazoa; phylum Chordata; class Lepidosauria; order Squamata; family Varanidae; genus Varanus; species Varanus salvator. The sequence continues at coordinate 22,581,855 of JAIXND010000773.1, read as the reverse complement.
CCGCCGAAGTGGCACCTTTTCTTGCATGCTTTCGAACTGCAAGGTTGGCAGGAGCTGGGACGGAGCAACGGGAACTCACCCCGTTGTGCAGATTCGAACCAGCAACCTTTCGATCAACCAGCCCAGCAGCACAGCGGTTTAAAGCACTGGGGAGTAAATCCCATTGAATGAATGAAGCTTATTTTTGAGGAGACATGTATAGGATTTACATTGTAAATTCTCCTATTTGTTTTACTGTAAGAAATATCATTTGAATTCTCCACTCCAGCCACATTTCAGAAATTGCTTCTCCATATACTTGTGATTTCTAACCCTCTGCACAAATGGAAACTTTTGCTGAAATGTGTTAGGGTTTATATGCATTCATTTTCAAGGAGACTTCGTGTATAAGTTCATGAAAAACTGTAACATTTAAGTCTTGGATTTTTTGAAAAATATATTTAACCATTTTTAAGCTAAAAAAAAAAAAACCTGTTTTGCTGGAAAGTTGCCTTGTTTGTCTTTTGCAAATATTGGCTTATTGCTCTGATGTCATTGTTGAGTATCCAGCTGCCATTGTTGACTTTTCAAAACCACTTTAAAATATTTCCTTTGAGGAAAATGCCAACCTATAAATAACATTTGCCATGCCTAAAAAGAAAACATGTAGGTTAGTAAAAATGTTTAAATTGCCCTTTAAAATCAGCAAGGCATCTGGTACTGTAGAGAAGAATGATCTGCTTTCATGGTGAAAAGAATAAGTCAGAGTTTTCTATGGCATCTTTAAAACAAGAGTCATTTGAACAAGGCATTCCCACCAGTATCTGCCCCTGGCGGGCAGATTAGGGAAGACAGAAAAATCCACGCGAGACTCAGCTGAGTTCAGATTTCTTGGAAGCCATCCTGTGGGTTCCAAAGTGCACTGGTTTTTGCTGCCTTGCACAAATTTCATAGAGTTGCAGATGGAACTTTATGCAGTGTTAGGCAAACCTAGTAGTAAAAGTATATAAAATAAAAAAGCACACACAAACACTAAAACCGCACTATGCAAAAGCAGAAAAATATGCATTTTTTCCAGAGATAAGCATAGGTTGACCAATTTCATGCAGTAACTGGGCTACAAGCTTGTGCAAGTTGGACTGTTTACACTGCAGGCATTTGTGCGAAATCCAACTCTATCCATGAGCAGAGGACAACACGGGAGCAAACTGACAATCTGCAAAACAGGTGGGACAGAGTTCACAATGTCCATGCATCCCTACCTACAGCAGAAGGCAAGGCAGGGCCCTGCTATGTAGAACACCTCAATGTGACATGCTCCCAAAAGCAAATTGCTTGGAAAATTGGATTGAGGGATGCTTGTGGAATTTGGTCTTTCTGGATTCCAAGGTGAATCAATATGGTCCACTCCTCCTTGATTCATGTGGAGATTGGAACAATTTGCTGTCCTCTTAAGTGCCTCCTGTGTATTCTCAGCTTGGAGAACATCGCAAAACATTGTTTGAAATTCTAATTATTGCAGGAAATGTGTTTAGAAATCCATGAGAGGTTCAATCACAAATTAATGAGGGAAAGGGAGAGAACAGCCCTAGGAGCAAACATGCACAAAAATGACATAGGCCAGGAAAAGAATGGTGTGTGGAACCTCAGATTCTGCCCACCTGATGACTCACCTGGCCATCTGTGATCCCCCAGGGGGCTACTGTCCCCATCTGACTCACCAACGGCCACTTTTTCAGTGGTTTCCTGGCTTTTGTGTATTTCTTTCCCACCCAGAAAGGTCGAAAGCTTCTCCCAAGCTCACCTACCGACAACAAAGGCCTTCAGCTAAAATATGCCAGCATCTTTTGCTCTCTTGCCCACCCCCTTTGCTTTTGATTCTGTCCTCTTTGCTCCTGTTCTGACTTGCCTACCACTGACAGCTGATCCAAGATCATCTCTGAAACAGAATCTGTTGCTTGTGTCCAAAGAGTTGCATGGTCTCACCCCAGCTGCATTATTGGTCCTTCTCTGCTTGAATATTTATGTGCCAAAGAGTTTCATTGCCTGGACCTTGAGGGGCACTCAAGGTTCACAAACAGATGGTGAAGAAACAGTCAGTTTAGAGGATCATCTGTACTTGGCCCTTGTAATTGTGAGCATGATCTTGAAAGCCCCACACTCCTCACTGGAATCTCCAGAAACAGCACCTCCTCAGGAGCTTGGCTTCCTGAGGACCCATTGCCATCTCCACCAGAAACCTCAGGCAGTGCACCAGATGGGAGCAGATGGAGAGTGACAGAGCGCTCTTCTGGCTTGGGAGCTGCCCCTTGAAGCACCGATGATGGGTACCACATTACCTAGCCCTGGAGTAGACCATGCAGAGCTAGACACACCAACAAGCCTGGCTCAATAGAAAGCAACTTCCTAAGAACTCAGATGGGGTTGAGAGGCCCACCAAACAAGGATCAGCTCCCCGGTGCTCTGTCCAGGGTGCTGAAGTCTCTGTAAGAACCTTGTTTCTCATGTAGATCAAGTATGGCACCTTCTGGTGAATTTGTTTTCTCACAAATCCCATGGGACTTGCTCTTCTTCGGATTGCTGACTATAGCATTTTAGGGATCAACACAGAGTAGACCCTGCTGTTTATCATGTCCATACACAACTCATAGCTCTATCTTTGGCCCCTTTGTGTTACTTTTTTGATCAATGCATCATCACCATCATCCTGTTTGCATATATTCTCTTTTTCAGCCTGCAAAGAATCCAGATGGCTTACATAGTCCTCCTACACTTCATTTTCACCTTGACTACAACCTTGAGCAGAAGGTTAGACTGAGAGTGAGTGATTAGCCCAAAGTTGCCAGTGAGCTTTATGGCTGAGTGAGGACCAGAAGCCAGCTCTCCAAATCCAGTCCAATGGCCCAGCCACTACACTCACTCACACTCGAGTTGTGCCAGAGGGACTTCAGAATGGTTTGATGAGTTCCCTGATTTTTTAGCACCCCTTTTCTGCAGAGTTGCATGGACACTCATGTGTAGCTCGGAGATGCATGAGGCCCAGATAGCTGAATCTTAGGGTACAGAGCAGTAATGTGATGAAGATGTAATCTGAACATTGCCATTGAAATATTAATATCCATGAAAAAGTTACTATGCAGATCTATTTTGCAATAATCTCTAACACTTCAATTAACTGCAACTCTGCTGATTAAGTGCTAACTGTGCTACTTAACTTCTACCAGTTGAAGTCTATATTTAACTTCTCATCACAAAATAATTCTCAGTGTCCCTGATTAGACTTTTAAAGTCCTTGAAAAAGGGATTGAAGGGTGGGGGAAAGCCAGTAAAATGAAAACTGACTGTCTGGCACATGAGTTAACAATTATGTAAGGGTCTGTCTGTCTGTCTGTCTGTCTGTCTTTCTTTCCCTTTTTCTAGTGGAATCATAATGGAATAATTTTCCATTACCATAATCATCATCTCTAGACCATCCCACAACCAAAACTATCATTATCAATCATTATCATTATCATTACATTCATTTGTTGTTGTTAGTCGCAAAGTCACGTTCGACCCATTGCGACCCCATGGACAACATTCCTCCAGGCCTTCCTGTCCTCCACCATCCCCCGGAGTCCACTCAAGCTCACATCAACTGCCTCAGTGACTCCATCCAGCCACCTCATCCTCTTCCGTTCCCTTCTTCTTTTGCCATCTATTGTTCCCAGCATCAGGCTCTTCTCATACACAGCCTTTATTCTTCTTGCAAGAAATACATAACAGCTTACAAGATCCTCCTTCTCTTCACTTTGCCTGCACAACAATAACCTGTGAGGTACCATGGATGGAGGTACATGACTGACCAAAATCACTCAATGAGCTCCATGGCTGAATAGGAGCTAAATCCTAATCTCCTGAGTTCCAATCCATCACTCTGACTTCTAGAACCCAGTAGCTGTCTTCTTCTTATCATCATCATTATCATCTTCATCATCTTCATCATTTCCTCTGTGGATTACCAGTTCTCATAATTCTGGCCAATATGAATATGACAATATGATAAGTCCATTGAGAGGGCCTTACTCAAGTGGAGTGAGTACTTGATTTATTAGAAGTAATAATATCTGGAAATCTAAAGTGTTTAAAGGTATATAGAGACCTTTGTCACTAAAATGAAATTTTGCAAGAATTGGATTTAGGGATGCTTGACAATGACATTAGAGCAATGTACCAATATTTAGGACGGCCAACTTTTTATTGGAAAAATCCTGGTACCTGGAAGGGGTCTTGGTGGACAACAAATTCAGTCATGAGGGCAAACTAAAGAGATGACTGCAAGGGGATTGAAAATCCCTTACTTCATATGGAAAAGTTAAATGTGTTGCTAATTTGAAAATGGATGTGCAGAAAAAGTGATCAAAATGTTAATGCTTTGCTCTTGCTTTTTGCATCTAGTTCTATATTTACCCCAAAGTGCTTTTTTGGATTAGCCCAGAATATGGTAGTCTATGAATGTTTAAACCCACATTTTTATAGAAAAGGCAAACACTGTCCATTTTAGGGGTGTCCACTGTAATGAAGCGGTAAAAATGTATCTCAACCCACCACTCCAGCAATCCCTGTGAAAACTGAATCCCAGTTCCATTGGAAGTCAAATATCGGATTCAAGTTCAATATGTATTATAAATTAGAATGCACGATTCCAAATTTGCTTAACCAAAAAGAAGCATGATGGCATCTCTCATTGTGTAATGAGGAGGGAGCCATTGTTTGGCAAGGCAGTAGCTGGTTTGCATCCATCAAGTCCCATGTTCAGTCCTGGGCACAAGCTTCCACATAGCATGAAGTGCCTGATGCTGCCTGATCCAGAAGCTAAGCTGGGTCAGGCCTGGTTAGTATTTGGATGAGAGACTTGTGCCCTCTATTGAGCACTGAGTCCTGAATGATTCTATAGTCAGTTAAATGACTGTCACTCGCAGAACAAGAGCAAACCCTTTCCTGAACCCTTGGACAACCCTTGGCTGGCTAATCTGCTCAATATAATAATATAAACAAATTGACAGGTATGCAAAAGGCACAATTCCATTTCTTTAAAAAGGGAGAGAGGTGAGTGATCCGTAATGATCTTAATTGCTGCTGTTACTAGCAGGCATCCAAGAGGTGCACTTCAAACAGCCCTTTGCTTGATTCAATTAAGCCTCGACATACCCCAGAGTAGGGCTTTGAAGTGTTCTGTGCATCCCCTCCTGCCTGCGACCCCTTGCCACCCACACCGTCTGTGGTGGCTGGCGAGGTCTGGAGTTGGGGCTGCCAATGCCTTTCCTTCGTCCATGCATAACGTGCAGCTGTAGCACTGTGCTTTCTTGTACGTGTGGACACTTTGGGATAGGAACTGTGTGCCAAACCAAACCCTCCCCTGGCATGTCCCTCTACAACGTCTCCTTTCAAAAGCCTTGCTCTGCTGCTGCTTTAGCGAATGTCCCTGGAACAGCAACCTGTTGCCTGACGGTGACACTGGAAACTTGGCATTTATTTATTGACACTTTTGTAAATAGAGTTAGGCACCCTGTGGCCAGGCTACAACACACCTTTGAGACTGTTAAATCCTTCAGAAGATGAAGAAGAAATACTGTTTTACATTAACAGTTTAAAGCGACTGTGTCTACATGAATTTTACATGTCACCAACCTGATACCTACCACTAACCTGCATTTCCCCATTTCCCCAAGTAACCTACCAAACACGACGTATTGTGCTTAACACAATTATCCCAATCAAGAAATGTGTGCACTCAGAAACATTATATAAATAAGATTCTCCATGCTAAATGCCAATGTCTATATTTCCCAGAGATTAGATCTTTCCTACGAAGAAACAGAAGAATATACCGAAGCCTTTGCATTGTACATTCTGCTGATACACAAAGCGGTTCAGTTTGCCTTCATATTGAGGACTGAGTGAGTCAATAGTATAGAGGCAATACAAAATGCAACCCTCCCAGGACTCTAGACATGGGACAAATTTATAGTTTAAACGAATCCATGCTGATCTATCAGAAATAATGAAAAGTAAATATTGCAGATTCCTACCTGGCCATGCAGCTATATCACTGGAGGCCTCTGTCGTGGCCACCAGGAACCATGAGGAATAAATGTCTGCCACCCGGTGCTCCCTGGAGGACAGGGACTCATTATTGAATGCCTCCTAGGCCAGGTCTCCATTTTACACCAAGTGGCCCTGCTAGATAAAGGGACGGAGCCTCTTATAGAGGGAAGGAATGGCTTGGCCTTCGCATTGCACCTCCTCTTTTGAACAATGGCAATTGATTCTTGTTTAACGTGGCACTAACAGGGAAAAGCCAGCCAACTGATGGTGAACTGAGGCTGGTCCCACATAGGTCTTGGTGGATTTATGAGAGTGGCTAGAAATTGCTTTGTGACTGCTGAATTTGGTAAGTTCTTATCGAAAGAGGAATGGAACAAAATTCGTATCCATTCCTAGGTCAAGCAATAATCCACATTTCCCCAGGGACATCCTTAAAGCTGGATGACAAATTAAAATGTCTGGGGAAAGTGTTTCTGTCTGTGGATTGTGTTGTGGGTAATTTTAGGCTTCCAAATGGAAAGCATCAACTACTGCTGTGTCCGTCTTCCCACATCATGATGGAGTTGCATGTAAAAGAACAAGCCTTTATGTTATGAATGAATGACTCTTCAGTAGAAGAGAACGATCAACAAGATAATGAATAATTTGTTGCTTTTTTCTCATTATGCTACATTGTGCTACAGGTGTGAGAGCACAGACAAAATTTAACGAAAAATCAAAGCTCACTTTGCATAAAACAAAGACTCTGAACAACACATTAGCTTTTGTGTCCTTTGCAAAAAAAAAAGCAAGACATTTTCAAAATGTATGTCATTTAAAACAAAGACACGCCAAGCTGACTTCAATCAGAAGAAAAGCAGCTTTGTTAAACATTTTTTCCTTGTGGTTGTGCAGCCCACATGGTCATTTTGTGTATATGGAGGAAAGAAGGAAAAAAGATTTAGACATTTTCAAATGTGATCTGCTGTTCCATGCTTGATCTTCAACACCAACACTGATTTTGGTTGCATGCCCACTATCAAATATCAGAAGTCAAATAAAGGAGGACAAAGGGGGCTTTTCTGCACTATTCATCCCTTTGTTGACTATCTGGAGAATTATCGCCACGTATCTGCTGCTGAGATTCAGGAGAATATTGCAGAGCAAATCTTTTAGCATGGGCGGAGAGGTAGAGGAGAGCTTTGGAGATTTCTGTGGGATGGGCAATATAAGGGAGAGAAAGAGTTGTGTCAGATATCACAATCGCACAAATAGGGAAAGCCACACCTAGCCGAGCAGTGTGGGCAGCAACTGGCACAACGGTTTGTGGGCCAGGATGTACAACAGCTTGTGAAAGGCCTTTGTGAAATGGCTTGGGAAACAGCTAACACAAACAGAACCCAAGTCCTGGATTCAAGAGTTGTGCAAGGTACAAACATAGTTTCTATAAGTGGAGGAAACTGTGTGCTAATAAAGTAGCACTAGCACATGACGCCATCAAATGCAGCACATAAGAAAGAACTCAGGCAGTTGAACCGCATCTTCTTGTGTTGACTGATATGGAACAAATTTTGGAGTAAATGCATCACTTCTTTTCTTTACTGTGGAGCAAGCCTGGCTGCTTTTTCAGAGTTAATGGGGGCAGGGAATAGAGCTTAGCCAAAAACGCCTGGAAATGCAGGGCTGCTTTGCAGTATTTGCTCTGAATATTCTCCACCATTTATTTCTGGTTGCTGCCCTCACTCCACTCTTGGCCCCCCATGGGAAAACACAAAATGCTCTGGAATAGGACTAAGTCCGGGACATTGTGGAGAATAGAAAATAGTGGTCTGACTACTTACGCAGTAACAGCCTAGCGCCCATGCCAAAAATCCCTCCAAAATCCTAAGAAACATGCTAGTGTCCCTTCTAATGGAAATTCCCATCCCTGGGAATCCCCTGGAGAATTAATCCTCTCCAGAAATGGCTCTCCAATTTCTCTCCCCACAAATTAAGTGGAAACTTTTGATGGACCATTTGTGCTCAGCGCTAGGTCCCCATCCCCCCACCCCCAATAACTCAAATTAGAACAGGCAAAATTATAAGCGGGTCTCTGCTTGTAAGCTCTTCACAAACAAACTTCAGGAGCTATTGTTTGTGTGCGTGGCTTCAGTTCACCCGTTCTATGAGAAACATTTTCCATACAAATTCATGTGCAATGCTTAATTACTACTTTTCACAATCAGCCTCTAATTAAAGGTGAACAAATGCATCCTCTCTAAAAAAGCTTTCCATACTTTATACTCCCCCATCATTTAGAATCTTGGCACCATAGAGTAATTTTTGCTAGACTAATGTAAAAAAGTGATTAGGTTTTGCAATCTCTTAGAACTGTCAAGTCATCCAATGTAAGATTTTAGAGCATCTAAAGCAAATTGTCCCAATTAAAACTAATGGAGGCCAATTAGTCTTTTAGCTGATGAAATAGTAATCAATGCTCTTTTTTAAAGCTGTTGAAGCTTCTAATGAGGACACAAGCTTCTTCTGAAGCAACTGAAAGCAAGGGAAACATTAGTTTATGAAAACAAACTCTGGTAAATTATTAGAGCTGTACTCAAAAGAGGTAATTAATACTGTTAAATGCTCATCGCTTCCCCAAGCAATGGGTTGTGGGAAATTCAGGAGCAGGGCTTCTGGATTTAGGGTACAATTCTAGATAAGTTTAGATGGGAAGAAATGCTGGCCAGGGAACACTTGAGCTGGAAGGACTCCTGTTTCTGCCTCAGCATGCATAGGATTGTGTCCGTCCTTTCTGTTGGACAAGAGATGATGGAGATGAATTGAGTCTATTGATTTTCACATATACAGGCAGAAGCTTTGTAAGCAAGTAGGCTTCCAAAATGAAGGTGCATAATCATCAATCCATTAAAGATTCCAAAGAAAGCCAGTGTTATGCTCAGGTACAAGTATTTATTTCTGAGATTTGTTTGAATTATTTGTATCCTCTTGTTTATATCAATAATTTAGAACTTCCAAGGAAACTCGCCTGTCAGAAAGAACAATGATGAAACAACTATGAAAGCAATCAATTTTTTTAGAAAATACATAAATTGTGTCTAAGCATGAACATACTAAAAACCAGTTATAGAAAGCCTTCCAGAACAAAATGTTTTTGAAGCCACTTTGAAAGGGGGACTTCATGGACCTCCCCATGGAGTGACTTGCACAATGGTGGTACCACCACTGAAAAGACCCTGGCATCTGCCAAATTAATACTAGGTGTGGACAATCCAGAGTGTAGTGTCTCTGGTGCCACTCTCAGGGCACACATAGATTCAAGGCAAGAAGCTCCTTCAAGGAATCTCAGTCCTTTGAACTTCAATTTCCATAATCCATCATGGCGAATGGTCAGGAATGATGTGAATTGTAGTCAAAAACACTTGGGAGCAGCACTACCCAGCAGCTTTCTAAAACTAGCTTTAAAGGCCATTTCAAAGACATGCTGGTCTTCCAGCCCAGAAAGAACCAACACATGAGCTACGGAAGTTGAATCTTTGTTCAGTTGGGCTCATCAACTGTACATCAACTCCCTCAAGCTAGCAAAAGCTATTTATTCTTAGGGCACAATGTTAAACATGTTTAGACAGGAAAAAAGCAACTGTCAAAATACAACCCCCAGCATATTCCAGCTGGGGGATTCTGGGAGATGTTGGGCTTCTATCTGCTTTCGCATGCATAGGGTTGCACCCTTAGCTACTCAAGTTGCCTGGACATCAAAGACTAATCTGGATGCACATGAAACTTGAAGCAATGTAGTTAGTTGGCTATCCCAAGGATGTACAACCCCCTCCAGCCAGAACAGAAATTCCAGCCAGCAGCAAAAGTTCTGCTCATTTGTTCCTGGTTAGTACACAGGCCTTTCATTTTCCCTTGGTCAAACACTGTCCACATTCAAATTGCAGGAAATCCCATCCTTTACTCCATCCCTCAGATTCTCATCAGTGTCATATTTCAAAGGCACAGGGAAAAGTGATTCCCACATCCAGGAACACCCTCCTTTTGGGAAGTGTCTCAGTACTTTGTCAAGACAAAATCATAGTAAGATGCCCATTTGTAGTAATCAACAGAACAGTGTTTATCTCCCTGAGAATTGAGAAGGATGCACGTGTGAGTTCAGGTCTCCTGCTCAAGACTGTTCGCTGTTTCCCGAGTCTTGGTCTTGGTTCTTTGAAAAGCATCATGGTGCAGGGAAAGTATCCTGACCTACAGAGGCTGCAGCTTCACAGACGACTTATGTGAGGGTTACAAATCTCCCATGTTGTTGTCTGAGACCTGAACACCTGAGAACCAGGTTGGGTAGCACACGATTTGAGAGGCGGTAGGGTGGATGTGGCCTCCCTTACCCTTCTTCCAACCGACTCTTCTCCCTCGTGTTTACACACCCGCACACACCCCTTTCTCCCCAGGTGAAGCAAACACAGCAAGTCGCAATGCAGAGAAAGACATGCATGTCAGCCTGTCATTTTTTCTTGTATTGTCCATGGAATGTCATGCTGCGGGACAGTTTTATATCCAGGTTTTTCCCCTTGTCCTGAGAGTTCAGATCTTAGAAATGTTTGTGTGCCTTTGGGTGCTGAAAACAAATATGTTACATATCCATTCTTGTGATTTGCAGTGGTTGCTTTTAAAATTAGATGGACTTATTCATGATCATATGTATTAGTGGTAGAGGTCACCAAATCTGACCTTTTACTGTGGAATTGTTCCTTTCCTTTCCTGTTTTGTGATGGTTTGATGCAAAAAAGATCAACAGATTGATTAATTCATTGTTGTTATTCTTTCTTCTTATCAGCACTTTTCTGCCTCTTTGTTTTGTTCTGTTTTTACTAATTAATTTATGTTACACTAAATATTGCACAACGATACCCTGCCTCATCCACCCTGGGCTATACAGTTCCTCATGGGCCCACCAGAAACATGTAGGGAAGAGAACGAAAAGAAATTGTTCAAGTTCATTTACTGAACTTTTCCACATGAAACTCTGCAGCATCCCACAACTGGCCAGAACACTGTTTGAAATCACTGTTTTAGAAGGTCTTAAATTATTTGATGTAGGTATGTAAACATTCATATTTTTAATGTAAGTTTTTTGTATGAAAGTGTGCTCAGGAAGGGAAGGAACCACATCAGGTTTCCTGTCATCTTTTTCCATTCATCCAGCAAATTGCAGAGCGGTTTTTCACCTCAGACAGCACAACTAATCAAAGTTGTTTCATTGGTCGTAGGAAGTAGCTCCTTTCATTTGAAGATGAAAGCTTTGCTATTCCAATGGTTCACTCTATGGAGGATCCTATTACTTTGGAAAAGGAGTGAGCAGGGCATATTGGACCAATCAGAAACTTCTCATTTACATTAAAACCTTTCCACAGTGCTCTTGTTCTGAAGCTACATATAAGCCTACGAAGGTCAAGTATAATTCGAACACTGCCTCTGCTTTGACTCTTTAGAAAAGCGCAGACCCCGGATGGAATAAAATGGATGCAACCCTTAAAACACTTTAATGAGATACAATCCAGTGATAATATCAAGTTCCACCACATGAAATAAAAAGCATGGAGTGATGCACTTATTTTTGACAGGCGTGACTCCGCGACATCTCTACTTTCTTCCGTGAGTGCCTGAGTTAGGAATCACCAAAAAGAAGGAAATGCATCGCTCAGAATGAGGACTGGAAGAGGACACCAATTTGTAGAAAAACCTCATGTGCTAGCTCACATGTACAGAGGTGCATTCGGAAAGAATTGATGTCAATTAAACAGAAAGGCTGTACATCGTCATGTGAGAGTCTGCGTCCAGGGAACCTGCCTCAGCAGGAGGCACTTCCTGGACTAATTCTCAGCAAATCATAACTCTTGCAGTTCATTAACCCTGATCCTAAACTGGAATTGGTTGGGGCAGCCTTGTAAGAATTTCTTACAAGAAATTTCGGCTCAGAAGTGAGACCCATTGAGTTCAGAGGGACTCACTCCCAGCACTGGCCCTCATACTTCTCTGAGCGAGGCTACACGGGAATAGCCCAGGGCCCTAATCCCCCGAAATGTCTCTGGATTGGTTTGGAGTAGGGAGAGGCAGACGCAGAATCATTAGGGATGGATAAATGTTGCAAGATTTGCTGCAGACGTGGAATCATTAGGGATGGATAAATGTCACAAGCACCAGTTCAGTAGAATCCCATTTTTCCACTGCTGAGTTTGTCCCATCCCACTTCTGTGTTTCATTTTTTTTTAGTCCATCTGAAAGTTCAAATTTTCTTGCACATTTTTATCTCAAATGTGTGCATTATTTATTTATTTAAAGTTTTTATATACTATCCCCTACCAGAGTCTCTGGACAGCTTACCAAAAACAAAACGAAATGAAACGAAAACATACCAACAAACAACACACTGCATCCAACCATTAATAATAAAATCAAAGATAAAACCAATTATTATTTATTTAAAGTTTTTATATGCCGTCCCCTTGCTACATAGCCTCAGGACGGCTCACAAAAATAAATAAATACAAAATAATAACAATTACAATTAAGACCCAGAAACACACTGGCTGCACAATTAAAACCTAAAAATATTAAACATTATTAAAATACAGTTTGAATAAAAAGGTCTTGGCCTGGTGCTGAAAAACAAATAATGATGGCACCAGGTGGACCTCTCTGGGGAGCGCATTCTATAGGTGGAGCACCACTGCAGAGAAAGCCCTCCTCCGGGTGCTCACCCTCCTCACTTCTCTCACGGAGGGTTCCCGGAGGAGAGCTTCTGCTGCCGATCTCAAGGGGCGGGAGGGTTAATTGTTAAATTAATTAATTTAACAATTAAATGTTAAAATGTTGGGGAATTTTTTTTGCTCCACATGGTTTGCAAACTGCATCATAGTATTTGGAAACTCTGGACTTCGACTCCATGATAAGCCATGCTTGGGTTTGGGAAGCCTGGATTTGCTAACGTTGCAGAGAGCTTCCCTTCTGCCATGCAGACTTCAGGCTCCTGTTTGGTGTCCATCTGGCAGAGGTGATCCTCAGCTCTGAGTCAGCCTGGTGGCCCCCATGGACCCACCCACCCCAGAGGTAGTGCCAGGCGCTCTCCTCTTCCGTCACTGCCCCACATTGCCGCTGCTTCCCTCATTGCCTTTGCCTGCCTCTTGACTCAAGTGCATCCCAACACACTGTCCTTTACCTGGCTCAAATAAGCTGGCAAAATACCTTACCTTTCTGTAGATCCTGGCTAGTGTTTGCCACCCAAGGAGAGAAACTTTGCCAGGATAGATAAGATGAACTTATCAAAGCATGGGATTATGGGACGGACCTTCTTCCAGTGCTACTTAACATCACTATAAAAAATCCATTAAGGGATTTTCAAGTGTTTCAATTCCAGAGCCCTACCATCTATCCTTCTGAGAATGGGGTTGGGGTGGGGGTGGATTGGGGGCACTGGGAATACTTTTCCAGTATTGGAAATACCATTTTCATATTAATTAAAAAAGAAATTAAGCAAAAGCAAAAAGAAAAAGGTGGAGGGAGAGAAAGGGACTCACTGCCCCACACCTACATGGACTCCCTTTCCACACAACTCACTCCATTATCCTTTGACATCTTTTGGGGCCACTCCATGGCTGCTTGTCATGTTCAGAGCAAAGGACCACTAGTAGAATAAGGAGATAAGCATACCTTTGTGATACCCTCAAAATCTCAAAGTTGCTCCTGTGGAAAAATCCCTGAGCCTATTTGTCTGCTGATATGTTCAGCCTTGAGAAGAGAAGACTGAGTGGGGACATGATATGCCTCAAAGGCTGTCAGAAAGAGGAAGGTCAAGATCTCTTCTTGCTAATGCCAGAGTGTAGGACACGGGATAACCAGTTCAAGTTGGGACAACCCAGATTCAGGTTGTACGTCAGGAAAAGCTTCCTCACTCACTGTCAGAACAATACAACAGTGGAAATGTTTGCCTAGAGAGGAGATGGGCTCTCCCAAACTAGAAACATTCAAAAATGGAAAGCCATCTGAGTGGGATGGTGTGACTAGGTGCCCTGCAACAGCAGAGGTTGAACCTGATGGCCTTCAATGCCCCTTCCAGCTCTACTGTTCTTTGATTCCATGTCAGCCTATTCATCTGTTGACTTGCAGAGAAGGCAACAATCTCTGCTGAGAAATAATAATAAAAAGTTACTAGCCGTTCTCATAGATGTATTTATAAACAAATAAAATAATGAGCTGGCTCCTTCCCTTCTTCCTTGAGTTCAGACTCAAGACAAGTCTTTGAAGTATGGTTCTTTTATTGAAAAGTAACAGATTACAGAACGGTTTGAACTTGAGATAGCCATCTTTCAAAGCTGAAGGGGAAACCTCTGCCCATGTGAAAAGTTGAATCCACACTGGACATTTCCTCTTGATTCCTCCCTTCTAGTAAAGCTTCAGGCTGCACCATCAGGGCAACTCTTGCTGAAGGAGAGCAAGATGGAACTAACAGCAAAGACCCTTTAGCTGCACACTTGGTTTCACCCATGCCTCCTTGCTGGGCCTCACACCTGTTCCCCCTCCCCTCCTGAAAACCCTCCCATCCCTTCCAAAGCAGCCTGATTCTCAGGTTCTTCCTGAGAAATTTCACTAGGCAACTTTGAAATGCCAAGCCCTCGCCCCTGCCTTGCTCCTGTGCCTCCTTCTCAAAATCCAACAATGAATCTTTCTGGACAGTCCGCAGTGAGCCAGAGATGGTCCACTCTCTGTATATATCTTGGGCTATAACCAGAAATCCCAATACCTCCTTTTCTGTAATTGGCCAGGTACAAACCCTTCCTATGGCTTCCCAATGCTTGCAACACACATTCAGGTGCTACAGTCCAATTAAAAGGAAACACCATTTTCCCCTTATGATCAACAAGGAGAGAAACAAAGTCTCTACTTTCCAGATTATTACTTGGATCAAGAATCCGAGTTGAAGCAGATGGACTCCAAATTGGTCCAAGTGTATTGGGGTATCTTCCAAAGCACACCGTCAAGGTCCAGGCCATTCCTCGAGGTCGAAGCTCACTCCTTTTAACCAGCTGTTCTGTTTCATTAACACTCTTTTCGGATCCCCGGCTCTGATCAGATACTGCCTGAGGTGAGCCTGCCATGATATTCTCACAAGAATCGCACAATTCACAGAGGCCATGCCAACTTGATGTGAGTGAAGCAATCCTCAGCTCCATATTTAGATGGGCACAAAAAGTTAGCTATACAACACAGAATTAATATGCTATTAATGTTAATTAGCCTTGCTTCACTTGTTCCACTTCCCGTTGCATCTTCTCTGTGTAACTTGTCGTCCTTGAGAAACGTGGGTGCCCGGAGATTAAAGCCGACCTGTTGCCAGCTAGTGCATCTGCTTTCATTATGAAAATAAAAACTTTTAAGTCTTTTCAGCATCTTCTTTTCCTGCTGCCTGGCTTTGGCCGTCTGCTCCATTAAGTCCAAGCGGTTTGCAGGCAGCCATGACTTACAAGAGATCACTTTAGCCATGCAGCAGGTAGAACTTTTGGGATGGGTTTTTTCCCCCCAGATAGGGTACAATTAAAAACAACAATTCAGACTTTGGTATTCCCACCCCCAACAGTTATGTGACATCTCTGCCAATTATATCTGGCTCAAAAGCTTCCAGACAGCAGGAAGATCAGCATGAGGTGACGCTTCTGTGCTAAAGAGAGGCCTAAACGTTTCCAGAATAAACAACAGGATTCATCCTCAACAGGCAGGGGGTGGTCTCAGCAGTGCGGGATAAACACACTCCGGCGGGAGGACAACCATAGCTGCAGAATCTTCGAGGCTTCTTTCCGCTGCTCCAGAAATCCATCGCTGCTTAACAGCTGTCACTGAAGGCTAATGAATGCGAGACACCAACCCTCCCTCCTCGCTGCGTGAAGTGGGGCTTTGCATATGTGCTGTGTGTGAATACAAGGAGGGGTACCTCCATTTGCATTTTGTCAGGTAAACTTGGAGCCTTCAAAGCTCAGCTCCCTTCTTGCACTCCATTCCTTTTCTCCTGCTGCTCTTCAGGTAATCTTGGGTACGCGTAATAAATCATGTTTTAAAATGCATTCCTCTTTGGTCACCTGGCCGGTATGGGCATACTAATGGGTGCAGAGAAGCTGCCACCTCCTCTCCTCTCCTCTCCTCTCCTCTCCTCTCCTCTCCTCTCCTCTCCTCTCCTC